>JAPYZS010000632.1:0-62234 GCA_030522925.1 Trissolcus japonicus | reverse complement strand
CCATTGGAAGGGCTTTTGCTCAGCTTCGATACTTTCGATGAATATTTTTCATTTAATCATTTTCAACTTAAACCAAAAATATGACAAACCTGGTAAAATAATGCACATACGTTTACAATAACACAATCTAACATTCTAAAACTAAGTAGATCGATCACTTTTAAAAAAATAGATAATACAAAAAAATTTTAAATATTCGTTCCAATATGGATCAGTTTTGCTCTGGAATTTTCCAAAAATTAAATTCCAAACTTGGAAAAAATAATATAAATTTTCCTCACTTCAGTAATTAAAATATATTTATTTTACTCAAAATAATTTTTATAATTTTTTGTATGCAGTAATTCCATGTGATCGATCTCCGAAGAATGCGCGCGGAGCGCGCAAGTCCTTCTAGTATTATAATTAATAATACATGAAATATTTATAAATAATGAAAAGTCAGTCATGAAATTATGACAAAATAATAATCATGTATCGAATGAATTTATGCACACAAGAAAAGTAGTGCAGTCTTACATTACTAAAATGATTTTTCAGTGTAAAAAAGTCTGGCAAAAGCCCGATAAGTCATTCTTAGATGAAGGCCATTTAACTCTGATGTGACAACATGAAATAAAGTATCTTTTGAACGCCAGTATTAGATAACCTTTGGGCTTACCAACCCAGACTTTATTTGATTTTCAAGTAATGTCAACGTTTTTTTTTCAAATCTTTTCTCTATTTTTGTGTAAATGTTTTCTATACTGTTTCGTGTTACCGAAAAATCAATAAATAGTAAATGCGGAAAGTAAAGACTTCCGTAATGATATATTTTTGAAAATATTGTTACGTGCTACGGAACGGGTTCGCAGATTCGATCATTTAAATGTCGCGATCGTCTTTTGTTGTTGTCAAACTGTTGTCGATTCGGGGTTGACATGTCAGTCTGCTTTCGATTATGGAATGAATGAGACGTGTGAATAAAATCCTGTCTTTCATAAAAGGTTGTTTGATTTGTCGCGGCGCGGTGCGTAACAAAATATATATTCTAAGTACAGAAATTATAAAATTATTTTCGAATTCTCCAGTCGAAATGAAATGTTCCAATGGGTTCTCGTTTCATTAATACAATAGTGTGCATCCAGAATACAATACTCATTTGTGAAATCGACTAATCAAATCGACTGTACGATCATGCTAACACATTATCGAGTTAATTATACCTCGGAAGTCAGAATCACGTTCTTCCATCGAATGAAATTGAAGTTAATTACAGCAGATTTTCTACAACATTTTTCTTATAAGCGTGAACATAAAGAATCATAATTTTTTAATCATTTTTTATTTATAAAATGTTGTAACCTCGATGGAAACATCAACTGTGAAAAAAATCAATCATCAGTCTAATACTCATTATAGAATCAGCTTCAGCATTCAAAATGTGCCAGCTTTAGATGCAATAAAAGCTGTTGAAAAGCTTGCTTTCATGATCGAAAAAAACATGAGTAGTACACTTTAAACCAGAAACTCTGAAAATCATCACACAAATACTTTTTATTTTTAACAAAGAAATTTCCACATTTTATAGCAAAATGAATGCAGAAGTCATTCATCTGCTTCATTGCCAATCTGATCTAATTAATTCCGATAAATTATACCAAACGATTCGTTACTCATCAGGTTCACTGAATCGCAAATAGAAATTATTCATTATTTACGGGAATGAAATTTGAATTAATTCTTGGTTGCCTCTTCGTTATTATTTTTTTTTTTGAATAATTATTAATTGAATGCTGTATGAACTGCAAAAAATACGACGATGATAATGACATTTTGACAGTGACCGCAAATTCTGCTCACTTTGAGCGAGTTTCTAACACAGTTTCACGCTCTGACAAATAGATGAGGACTATGAGCCATCAATAAATTTTATTTTGGTCTTTTGGTCGTGGTCGGAGCAGAGGAATGGCATCGCCTCTTAGTGGGCGCTTCCTATGATCTATTAGAAGTTTCGGCATTACAAGCTTCGATTGTATCCTACTTTGTATCGTGAATGAAAGCGCTCAATGTGCATTACGATGCGAAACACCATGTTCAGGGTACGAAACTTTTGCTCTTATGTAATTACACTACATTATGTAATTAAGACAATTTAACACTAGAATCACCGGACTTTTTGTATACTTAGAACTGCATCAATATGATGTATGCGGTATACATTCTTTGTGTTTAACTTTTTTAGCACCCATTTCAAATAAATTGAATTAAACTTGATGTAAGAATATGGTTTTATAATAATATAAATAATGTTTATATTATTATAAAATCATTATATTATCAATAATGATCCCCATTATTGATAAGAGTAATGTAATTATCGATGATGAAGTATATATTTCTGAAAGTAGATGGCAAGTAGATGGCATATCTTATGTTATGATGAATATTTGTTCAAAATAACGTCAGAATAACACAAAAGAATTGAATTCGAAGAATTGAAATAGAAGTTAATGAAGAGTTAATCAACCTATAATCGAGTGCATGCCTCGCACCTACGTGAATCTGTAATTGCACGCTTCTGATTCATTTATAATCCAGCTTCGCTCTTTCTCGATCACACAATTAATATCCGATGCGAAATTTCATCACAAACTTTCAACAAGCGGAGATCATTAATAATCGTTAAACAGAGGAGTATTTTCAAAGTTTGTTTGCCAAATTTCAAGATTATGTTGCGAACAAATTCAAATGATGCGTCGCATTATGAATGTCAACGAGCAAAAATGACTCGACGCAAAATTTGTAAGCCATCAGTGCCAGTAACAAATCGTCCGTCGCACCCGAGAGTTTTCTATTAGATTTTTTGTCGCAACTCATTCTGTGACTTTGCAACGTCGTTAATTCTTCCCCTTGCCTTCCTTTTTTTCTCTCTTTTCTATTCCGTCGTTCTCTTTTCTTACAAGCGGTTCGTCGATGTAGCGCCGATGGAATACAAATTCAAGCAAAATGAAGGCTCGAGAGTCCGTGAAACTCAATTTCGTCTGTTCGACAGCCACAGCTTTCCAATCTCGTGCTAAAGAATGAATCAGAATGAATAGAAGAATGAAATAGAACAGAAGCTCTTTATGCTAATAAATGCACAGCAGCGTAAAAAGTGCTGATCTTCTAATATCAATGAATAATTGCAGCCGAAACGTTTTTATTATAATTAAAGTTTGATTTAAAGCCCGGCGATAGTCTAGGTTTTAATTTTACACTGTTTGCCTGGTTCTCGGTATTGTTAATTTGAAATGAAATAGAAACTGACTCTGTCTGACTTGCAATATATTAATAACAGGATGTTTATGTATGTATGTATCGTTTATTTGTTTATATAGGTTTTAATCCTAATAATAACAAGATGATTATGAGCTTCAAAAGCAGGCTCTCCAAAATTAATCGTTTTCTTTTAGTTAAAATGAAAAAAAATCAAATTACTTGCTGATTTATTTCTTACGGCTGACTGAATATTTATTAATACTACTGGTCGTTAAAATCTGAATCGTAAGCGTTCAAAAAAACATATTATTACAAATTTTTGATAGAAGTAACGAAATTTTTAGTCATTATTTTGACGTGAATTTTTGCCGGACAGAATACTTATTCGTATCACTGATTATTATTGATATCCAAACGAATCATTTCTCGATGGAAATTTTCGAGATTGTAATGTTGTTCAAACGTCTTTCTCGTAGCATACTAAAGCAAAGCAATAAAAAATTCGTAAATGTGGATATTTGGGAAGACCGATTATCAAATTTAAGGAAGTGCATAAGGTAAATTTTTGGAATAAAATTTAACGTACTAGAAAAAGTATAAATATTTTAACAATAATATATCCTGTTTAAATCGAAGATAATTTAGTAGGTAGAAAATTCAGTGAAGTTTTGTTTTCCGTTTTAATTTTATGATAAATACACGGTCACGGTAATAGGTACTAGAGTCACGATAAAGGGTACATTTACCTTAAGGTCAAATCGACGGACCGATTGAGGTAGGAGGAAAGCAGCGCTCCCATGCTTTCCTCTGTAAATGGATACGCGCAGTTTGTGCATTGAGATACCATATCACGTAGTCTGTTCCTTCTCTCCGTGAAATGAGCATACATATCGATCGATAAGTCCTTTTAGCTGCACTAAGACAGAAAACTTGCGGCTATACGGGAATGCCAGGGATAGTCGTTACGTTTGCTTGGACGGCGCACTTCTTCGGTGCGTTGAAAACTTTGAGTGGTAGATTTTATCTGACTGCGGATGTACCCGGAGGAATTCACGACACGCCACGGACAGGAGAAAAAAAGTTAAGCGGGAATGGAGAGTATTGCGCGCATGAAGTAATATCGAAAAACATTTTTTGCACAGTTAAACATGAAATTCTGATAATCAGCAGTGGAACTTTGTTCAAACTAATCCTATCGGATGGTTTTGTTGATCGATGTCAACGAATTCAATCATTTTTGCTATGTATATCTTTCTAGCTGATGAAATATCGTTTGTAATATGAAAATCTTGATATGGAGTTCATATGATGAAGACCTTGTGTATATTAATGATACCGTGACGACATTAGAACAGTGATGGATAATATGGGCAGTCATGATTATTAAACTATAACAAAGAGAAATGAGATCTTCTATAGTTCCTGTGAACTGACTGTCGATGCGCGATCGTTTTTAATTGAGTATGTTAACTTGCCGACACAACTCAATTAAAAAATTTAACTCAGGACATGCCATAGAGCTTACATTTTCGGTCTGTTTCGTAATATAAATGTTACATATCCATGAATTTATTACTGTTTCATTGCATTTTCTAAGTGTCTAAAAAACAAAAACTCTGATTGCTTACAAAAATACAAACTTTTCTGGTAATAAAGATAAAAGACATTAATTGTACACTTTTCGTGAATTGACCCTTAAACTAAAAAAATATTAAAAATGTAAAAAAAAAAAAAAAAGGAAAACGAAAAAACTAATAATTGCTATCCAACATTAATTGTGTTAAAAATCATTTTCTTAAAGTGCGTAGATATCATAACGTTGCAACCAACAGAAATATAGCAAATAACGACCTCATTACAAATTCCGTTGCTTGCTACTAAATATACATTCCTATATATCTTTTCCTTTTGCACAATTTCCAATTTAGTAAGTTTATTAAACGAGACTTATTATATAGGATTATAAATTTGTTTACCTAAGAACCAAAATTATATTTAGAAAGTTTGTCTTCAACTATTTGAAGAGTTAACAAAAATCATAATAATTATATTTTAAAGTAGAAATAAATAAATACAACCAACAAATTGCAAAGTTCACCCATTCATTGTGACGTAATCAATAAGCCACGAAGCTGCTACAGTCACATCTATTACTCTTTGACACATCAAGCTGAAAATAAACGCAAGCTTATGCTAATTTATAATTACTGTTGCATTAGACTAAGTGAAGCTGAATCTTTGAGTACCGCATTAATCATTCGGCTAAACAACTAAACATATTGCATGCGACATTCGTTCCAAGCACACCATTTTCAAACTACTGCCACTGCTTCGAACGCCTTAATTTTTCTTCAAAACTTTAAATCCACAAGACTCTCTTTTATAATAAATTAAGCTGATAAGTGCATTACTTTGCGGGATTGAAACTTTGAACTAGCAAGATTTCAAAGCACATCGATTATGTCAGATTTCAAGAGATCCTGATTTGTGCCGATATAAGGTGTTATACTTCAGAGAAGGGTTGCGATGTCATGTACTCTTCTACTAAATGAGCAGGTTTCGGCTAAGTGCATCGCGAATATACTGCTTGCACAGCACAGTGATATTTGGCCTCAAAGCGTTATGCAGCATTTAGGTCACAACATACGGCAATTCGTACCATTGTCTTGGACGTACATTTGTAAATATTAAATTGCAATCTTAACTATATATCTTCTAATTAGCTTAGTGGATAAATTAACATACGACATTTTAAAGATTTTCTTCATCACGTTCATTCAAATTTTAATTATATAAATAATCATTCAAAACATTGATTACAGTACATGATCACCGTATAAAAAGTATAATTTATAAGAGTTAAAAGTTGATGCTTAATGCATTGAATGGATCATGCATTAATTAGATGCTATGATAGAAGACCATCTGCGTAGCTTGCACTTTTTCATTAAAAAATGTAAATTTTTTATTCGGGCGTCGAATTGGTAGTGATTCGTAATAACCTCTCCTGCGGGTAATTCAGACGCAAAAAATGTAACAGATGAAAAATGATGATCATCTTGATGATAATTAAACTAATTAAACAAACGGAGTAATTATGTACAATTAGTGCGTTAATTTGATCAAATTAATTGTACGATAGATAGAAAAATATTTGTAACAGGTTTTGTATTTCAAAGCTGTACAATTGGATTGTACGTTCAACTAGTCGTATATTAATTTCGCATATCAAATTCAATTGAAATTAACATTCACCATCAATTCACGTGTTAATGAATAAATTTAAAAGGCGGTAAAAAAACTGCGATATTTGATTCGAAAATCGTGAAATTCGGCGCCCTGCTTTAAAACAAAATTACCATTTCACTCGTGTTGGTGTCATTTACAATTAGGAAATTAATGAAAATATAGAAGTACTTCACTAATTCTGGTCTAATTAATTAATGAGTTGCGCGGATTCAAAATTATTGGTAACATTAGCAACCCCCAACTGCTACGCATTCGGAATAGTTACTGCCTAATTTGCATACCTGCAGTCCAAACAAAACTTGAGCCTTAACCTCAGTGTTTCGCAGATTGAATTTTATTTTCTTATCATTCTCGAGATAAAAATTCGCAGAGATGTTTATGAGACAATTAGATTTACGAGTTGGAGTTGCCAAATTGCATTAGCCAATTGTAACTTTTGTTAATATTATTTGCCACTGTTCGTAACTGAGTTTACAGTAATAATAACTCGGCACGTTGACTCTTAATAATTGCTGGAACTTGGAACCGTCCGAAGTACAATGGAAAGTCTAATACAAACCATGTGACGTCTGAATAAAAATAATGTATTTCTCATTCATGAAAAATGAAAAGTTCCAAATTACTTTCATCAGGTCTTCGTTGGTGGTCGAAAATGTTCATTGTCAAATATCATCTGGACGTAAACAGGAAAAATATTTTGACCAGTGTTGTATATAAACAGGCGCTAATTTCGTTCTTCATGAAAAAAATTCGAAAATGACAAAAAAATTTATGACAGTATTCAAAGGTTTTCTGTGAAGTCAAGTTAAATGTATATAACTGAAGGTGCATTTGGAATGTGAAGTCCGTAACAACAGAATTCATTTGGAATGCCGCACTGATGAAGAAAGCTACTAAATCACTAGGACGAAATTTACACAAGTGATTTGTAAAGTTTACACCCACGTTAACCGTGTGATTAAAGAGACAAGCAGAGTAATTAATGTTATTACCATTCTGCTAAAAACGGCTCTTTGGTAGCTATGACAACAGTGTGCTTTAATGTTTGTGTGCAAATAATTTTTCCGAGTGAATTACATTTTTTTAATCTACGAAAACAATGATTTTAAACGAAAGTACTGTGATTGTTGGAATATATTGTTGAACTAGCTCGATCTCGTAGTCGAGAATCTTCGCTTCAATTTGTAAAAGAACAAATTTCATTATTTCATAATGAAACGAAGTGTACTTTGCACTCCAAACATCGAACTAATTCACTTAACTTTGATTTCGCCTTAAATTCAAAATTTAATGTTGAATCAACCAATCTAACAGCTTTCCCGAAAGAATATGATGGCCATTGAAATTCATTTTCTTAGATTCTCCATGAATTTTTCAATAATTTTTTGAATTATAAATTGAAGCTAAATTTATGTAGCACTGAAGGCCGTGATGAAAATAAAAAATATAAAATTACATAATATATTACATATTTGAATACTGCGCGGCTACGAGCTGAATTATTGTCTCGCGCAAGGGCCATAAATGATGACGCCGTGAAAATGAATTATTTTTGATAATGTAAGCGCAAATAAATCGTGCAAAATTATTGACAGATCAAAACCTGGGCATGTAAATTCATGAACAAGCAGATTAATAAAACTTGTGTATAAGCTACGTTTCGGCTTTACGAAGCGACTGACTTTTGTTAGAAATATGTACAAACTTTTGACTTTTTTTGTAATTTAGATTAACAAGAATAAGCGCTTTCCAATATGTGCATGCAAAATGTGTATTTTTAATTTCAACTTTTTCGAAACAAAATAAAAGTTGTTTTAGCTTCAAAGCCGCTCTCATTACTATTAAAATTAAATGCAATTTCACTGGAGTGAGAAAACAAAACAAAACAAAAGAAGATGGGACAAAAAATGAATTAGCTTATTTTAAATTGCACTTTTCAGATGCTATGATTCCAACTTGGAAACTTAAATTGCACTTTTCGCTGGTGAGGTTTAAGCGAACCATAGTTGTAGCGATTCTGCACAAAATTTAGGTGTATTATGCAAACTTGTTAGTTAGTGTCTATGCGTAAACTATATAAGCGCGGTGGTATATAAAGAAGAAAAATGACGCAGCATGATAGCATTTGTTAAAATATGTCGAAACTTTTAAGTTGTAATGTTCACTTGCAGAAAAACTTGTTTCAATTTGTTAAGTTACAGGTTTGTAAATGATACATGTAATTTACGGCTGTTCAGAACTTTGGATTTCACTCATCTATAAAAAAAAAGTATGTAACTCCAATTAATTGTCAAATAAATGACGAAAAAGTGAAATTGAAGTTTTAGAAAAAAAGTAAATAATAAAACTGATGTGTCATTTATTATATAACGTATGAAAATTTATGCCAGTTGAAACTTCTTCCTTTGTCCCGGAACCGAAATATTTCGATTCAAAGTTGGCGAAAATAACACGAGCCCTTCCCACACGGACAAAAATATAGTTCAAAATATATTTTACATGTATTCTACGTATATCTCATTTATAAATTATTTATAAAGCGGCAATAACTTATATAAATTTAATATAAAACAAATATAAATTTTATCGAAAAAATATACAATAATTATATAATAAATATAAATTCGACATATATTTGTACGTATATTTTTGTCCCTGTGGGTTATGACAAGAGCAGATAAGTTATTACTTTTTATTTTACAACCTAAAATTCAAAAGTTAGATTTTGTTCAATATTAATTGAGAATAATTTTTAACATTCATTTTTGTAATACTAATATGAATTTAATGTTTTTTTTTTATTTTGAAATTCTATTAACATTTTTATAATTTTTCATACTAATTTTATAAGAAAAAGTCAATTGAAAAAAAGCACATTATTTTTGATGGTTAACTTGACAACCATATTAAAATAAGTTAATATTTATCTCAACAAATAAAAAAATAACAAATTCAGCCACATCTGATAAGTCCAAGTTTACAATAAAAACAATTTTCTCTGATGCGGTCGTTCTGACACAATTTTTGAACAAACTTTCGTTTTTGATCCTCTTGCGTAGTTTGCCAGGAACGCCTGCTTGATTTACAATTCGATGAGTATTGATTAGAATTCGGTACACTGCGTCTGGGAAAATGTAAAACATGAGCGAATTGCTTGTCTTATAATAGTTCCCACGCTTTTTCAAGAAAAACTTTTGTTGAAATTGGAAGCTATCGCTAAAATAACACAATTCGGATGATGTCACTTTTTTGTACAAAGTGTGGCATTCGGACGAAACAAAAACAAAAATGTTTATAATTATCAATTCTTATTCATGATCGTAACATTATTATGTTTAGGCAAAATGTTGTTATTCTCAATCGTTCATTTACAGTGTCATCACAGGGCGTTCATTTACATTATTATAATGACAGACGATTTTCTATAGCAATATATAGTTTGGAATTTGTTAATGAATGAAAAATCATAATTTAATTGAGTTAGCCAGCTCCGGCGCATTCCTTCACAATAGCAATGTAATTGAATTTGTTGATTATAATATTGACGACCAGTTTGTGGATAGTTTAATATTGACGCCAATGAGAATTAGATTATTATATAGAGCCGAATTAACATCAGTTGTATCGAGATTTGTAATTTGAAATGAGAAAAAAATGATATAATTATATTTTAAGTATGGTATTCATATCACAAGCAATTCAATGAAAAAATCATTATTGAGTAATATTTTTATTGATAATGAAATTTTGGTACGTAATTTTTTTTTCTGTTAAAAAATTCAATGCAATCGTTCAGCGCAATTGAAAAAATGTTGTTCAAGCGTTACCGTGAATGCATTACCAAAGCAAGTAATAATTTGCAATTCTTTAAATGTATTCCAAAAGATTGTAATAAATATTGATTGATTGCCAATAAATTTTATCAGCAATCCAATTAACAAAGTCAACGCACATTACTCATATTGTTGTTACCAATAAATTGAAATCAGGTTACATTCCGTGATGTTTTGGAATCTCGGTCACGTCTATAAACTCAAAGACGCTCTTTAAATTTCGCCCAGGAACTGCAATTACATTTTTCCTTTCTTTCTAAGAGATTACAAAAACAAACACTTTCGAATTGTCACATATTTTAACGAATCTCAACTTAAAAAATTCAACTTCACATGTAATTGAAAAAACAAATAACTGTGACACAAATAAAACAGAATCAATTAATATTAAACCATGATTTTGATTATTTTGTAACAGATTTGTAACATGAGTAAAAACGAACGACGCAATTTGAAGCTCATATGCCTTAATAGTTGTTACGGCGGTTTTTCTTGTAAATTATTCGCTTAATCTTCTAGGTGCCAGAGGATTCTTCAAGTCGTGAAAAGTAAACTTAATTTTAGCATAGTGAGAAAACTTCAAGGGACAAAATTTACCGCATATCAAAAATTTTCATTTTGTTGCACCTCGGACCCATTATTTTATTAGCTATTCAGACAACTTGGTTGAACAAAAAGTATAATAAGATGTTACTAAAAAAAACAACACTTTTTATTTTACAACAACGAAAATTACGATTTTTGTAATTTGTAATTTTTCGTCATTATTTTTATTTTTATTGTTAACTTTCTGAAAAAAATTTTATCCGAAACACTTACGAATTCACTAGCTAATTCTGTTTTGCTGTCTTGCTGTTACAGCATCATCGTTATTCAAGCACGAGTTACGAGTATCGACAGTTTGACGCTCTGCTCCGTAAGTTTCCGCTCAACATAAATTCTTCCAACTTTAATTCCATCAATAGGTTAAAATCTCTTTTCACAATACAATCCAAACAATGGTCTATCAAGTACAAAACGTTTAATTTTGTTATCATTGATATAATTAAATCTCAAAATCAATACCATTCGAAGTAAATGTTATCAAGACATTGATAAGCTGACAATGTTTTTGTTCCGGAATTTCAATACCCAAATGAAAATCATGTTATCAGGAAAAACATTCACTGAGCGATAAATAGAAATTTATTTTAATTATCAAGAGAGGAACCGAAAAATAGATCGTAAATTGAAAACGAGTGGTTCAACGTGGGTTTCCATGACGGCGTCTCTTATTTATATGATTTTAATATAGATTCATTTGCGAAGATTCATTGTGAACTCTCACCTGTCACATAGAAATGAACATGTGCACGTAAACGTATTACGTGAATGGTGTCGACTACATCTACTACATCTATCACTTCGAATAAGACAGACCATGTGGCTAACGGGTTTGTCGCGCAAGACACACGACGAAGAAAATGTCGGAACAAAAAAAATAACCTTTGGTAACAAACAAATTGCTTCGCCACACGGTCTTTGACATTTTATATATATGGGACAAAATGCATTATTCAATTTTTGCACTTTTTTCGTTGCATTCTTTGATTTATTTATAATTCTACTTCGTTTATTTTGTATTTTGATTTCAAATCAACTTTTTGATTCATCAACTTGCACTTCACTTTCTGATCTATGTTTCAGGTTCAAGGTTTTTCTTCATTCCATCTCGACAGAACGTTTCCTGAGAATGTAGTAATAAAAACTGACGCGGCATTAACACACAAAGGGACAGTGACAATGTGGAAAATACGTCTATTAATCAACACTTGACAAATCACCAAAGCTGTCGTTCTACCTAACTAGTCTCGCACGGACCATTTCTTGCTCGCTATATTCCTTGGGGTTATTTGTATTAGTTGCACTATAATGATACAACGATGCTGTTGTGCTGCAGAGAGACTCAGATTAAGATACGTCAAGATTACTAACTATCTCTTTCCATTTGGAATAGCTGAGTTAATTTGTTAATCAATGTATTGCAGAGGGAGCAAATTTCACGAACAAGTTAAGTTCATAGTAATATTTTTTTGGCAAACAAAAATTATCTTGAAGTTTATCAAACAGCTAAAACACTAAATATGTATGAAGAGATTATGTAGTTCGAGATGTTTTTTTGTTGTATTTTACACTAAGAAAGTTTAATAAAGTTTTCATATTATCACTCCAGCTGAGATACTTTTTTAAAACTGAATCGTTCAATTGTTAGTTACTATGTATCAAAAGTTTAAACAGCGCGCAAAGTGGCTTTCTGCAAGAAGATTTTTATGTTTTCACAGGGGCAAAGTTGAGTCAGTTCCAAATCTAAGCTAGGGTGTCTGCTCTTTGGCGTACGCTGCGTCGTACTTTATCTCACGAAAACTTGCTAAAAACTCTTGAGAAAAACGGCTGTGCACGGGCAAATGAAGTCGATCTATTGATATATAAAGTTAAACGACACCCGATGATTTTACGTTGGCAAAAAAGGTGGAACGGAATCTCGTTGTACAAATAGGCAAGTTTTCAATTAATGCTTAATTCGGAAATGAATCGAATCAGAGCACAAACAAACAAATACTGCTTTAGCTTTTTCTTCTCTTTTCTTGTTGTAAAGATAATTGTACAGGCAGAGACAAAAAATTTCCATTTATAACTGTACGAAATCTTTCGACGTTTTTCTAGATCGATGGAAAAACTTTTGGAGATTCGAAATGGTCGTAAATAGAAATCCATCCGAATTACTCATCATTAAATTATATCTTTAAGTAAATGAAAACTTTATTATCGATAAAAAAGAGATTGTCCAATGAAATAAATTTGTTTGCGATTGGTATTCATCACTCCATTATAGAATTGTTAGTCAGTTTTTTAATTATTTATTTTTATATATTGCAGCAGACAAAAAGATAATTTATAAAAACAGTTTATATAATATTTTTTTTAACTGCAAACATTTATTTAATCAAAGGATTATTTCGAATAAAAAAAAATTTGGATGAACAAAAAATTGTTTTATCATCCGATTTAAAAATAATAATATACTGACAATAAAGAGTAAAATGAAAATGGAGCGCTGGGAGCAGCGAAGCTATACTCAACTTCCATTTGAAATGGATCGAGCAAAATTTTCCGTTTATATCGCTTCATCGATTCCTCAGTCTTAATTAATCCGAAGAATTTTGATTTCTCCTTACAATGTCTTGCCTGTTCAATGAATCTGGGTTAATCACTATTCACAGAAAAGAAAATGCAATTAAAGGTTTAATGCACTGCGAACAATTGGATTTTCAGTCGCAGGGCGATGATGTTTTCTCAATCCCATTTTTTTTAACTTTCATGTCGGTCACGGTTTATTCAATCGTTATGAAATTGATCCGTCCACCATAGTGGCTACGCAAGAAAAAACAAAAAACAAATAAACGAATAGAATAAATGTTTATCGACATGCGCAGTTATCAAAAAGAATACGCGATGAGTTGGGAATAAAAAAAATGTTGGGTAACCTGTTTGGATCGGGTGTAACTTGTCGAGCTGTCTTATCTGGAAATGTAGCAATGCATCAAGTGTTCAAATACCGACAGTCGTAAATACACACAGTTTGTAAAGTATCCTCTGTACATACAAAGGAATCCATTTGGATGCACTTCGTAGGTGAAAAGCACAGATGTATAATGTATTTCGTCTCTATCTGGCACAGAAAAAACTATGCATCACACCAGAGCAAAACTGGGCAGCAAAAGTTTGTTTGCAAACACAGTTTGAACAATGTTTCTGATATAACCGTGTTATCCAAAAGTAGGCTGTCCATTATGCGTAGACAAAGCGTCCGCAACTTCGTCAACGTTATCATCGTACTTTGAAATAATCATACAGAGACCAATTGCAAAAGAGCAAGCGCGATCAACAATTTTGAATGATGCTCAAATAACAAAATAAACCGCATCAAGTTCAAGGGATTAATACAAAGTGATTATATTCGCAATAAGAGACTTTCGGCCCGCAAGATGGAACATTTTTTATCGATGCCCTGACCCCTCGGGAAATCGCAACCAGACAAACAGAACAGTGAAAAGTAATGAAAACGTTTGGTAGTGAGAAACGATGGAAATTCCACCATATACAGCAGGTTGACTTTCCATTACAGCGAGTGCAATCTCTTATCATCGTTGCTATTTCCAGTGGCGCATGTGGTGCACTAGATAAATGGAAAACAAACAAGGGATACCTGCCTTCTTAAACTGTACATTGTCAGAGTCGTGCTAATGCATGCAGCACAGAGATTCGCATTTTCAAAATTGATTCGCCAAAGCTCTTACGTCAAATATACTTTTCTGGAAAAATCTGTATATTTTTTTTTTGTTGAATAACGTTCTATGATTAAACCCGGGTTGCTTTACATACTGTCGGTATACTGAAACATCGTGACTCGAATATCAATTTTTAAAGGAGTATCTATCAAATTTTTATGACACGTGCTAAGAAAATGCCCTCTCTCCGCACGTATTTTAATGCAGAAAATGGGCGTTTGATGTACACTGTGCAGAAAGTACTTTCTGCACAGGCACAAAGTACAGAAAATATTTTCTGTACGGTTAAGTACGCGGAAACAGTTTTCTGCACTAACGTGCATGCGACACTAGCGCCGCGTTTGTCACTAGGCGGTAGGCATGCTAGTTCCTTGTCCGTGATTCGACATAACCGTGCAAAAAACTTGTTTTATATTTTCAATGTATTCCAAAGATAATAACAAAGAATTTCTATTCAAAAATGAGTTTAAATCATTTGATTCTCGGTTTTTTTAGTCGGGGGGTAATTTTGATTTTTTTTGGTCTTTTCGTTTTTGTTTCTCTGTTTTTCTTCTCTTCCTTTTCTTTTTAATTTTGTTTTCTGTTCTTTTCTTTTTTGTTTCTTTTTTTTCTTCTTAATTTTCTTTTTTGAGTCATTTTTCATTTTCTTTCTTTGTTTTTCTATTTTAATTGTTTTTGTGTGCTTTGGGTTTTTTGTCTTTTCTTCCTGTGTTTCTTTTTAATTTTGATTTTTTGTATTTCTTCTTTTCTGTTTCTTTGTTTTTCTTTTTTTTTCTTTTTAATTTTTTTTTGGTTGGTCCCCCCCCCCCGTCCCTCCCCCGGACCCCGCCCCCACCCCTTTCATTTTTCTTACACTTAAGTAGCACTTATCATAAAAAATACTATGTTGCACTCGTGCAGACGTTGGTGAATACGTGACTCGTATAACAATATACTATTACAAAAGATCCCCAAAATGTATAAGCGCAAATTACTCTAGTAGAAATTTTGATCGGGCTGAATAATGAACCTGATCGTGAAACCACACCGCATTCTGATAACGAAATCTGAACTGTTCTGATAGAGAGGTTCGATAAGACAGTCTCATTTGTGGTAAAACAGATCAGGTCTAGATTAGATTTCTTCAATATAATCATATTTTATCAATAAATGTTAAAATCATTGTTAAATTTCAGTCAATATCAAGTTCAATTAATTCATCGTGCCGGACAGAGTATCTACTCCTAACTTCACCAACACAACACAAACAAACGGATCGCGCGCACGCCAATGCTTTTACAGTGGTGCCCTTAACAGAAACACGTATTTTCCCACGCTCCTTACACAGAGACGATTCGCGACTTATCCGGCACGATGAGTTAATGTAAATTTCGTAAATAATAACAAAGTTATTTATAAATAATCAATTTACAGAATTATTTTTCATGTGAGGGTCATATTAGCTTAAGGTCCAATATCAGAATTGGATTTTAAATCAGAATGCATCAAAATCTGTTGTGCATGTTAGATTGTCTGTGAAATGCGTCTAAATCACTAAGTTGACTAAAGGAACTCTGAAACTTGAAGTTTAAGTACAGACCGAACGTCTGCTTCTTGGACTATCAACAATATCATGTATTTTCGAAGTTGACATAATTAACAAAGATAGTACGGGAGGTATCTAATTTATGCACACAGCTTGAGTACATACCAATATACGAACTGCGTCAATTATTCGCTAATTAAGTCTGGAACAACCTTTAGCCCATGCGACCTGCGTCTTTCCAATTAAGTATTTCACACAGTGGGATAGTAATGAGGTTTTGAAACGCGTTCTGAATTTACAAATTGCAATTCAAGAGTTTATGTTCATGGAAAACGCCGAAACATATTTTTGGTAGCTGATAAATTGATCGTATAAGGTAATAAAATATCTACGAGTACATTTTTGTCAGAAATATTTTTTGATAAACTCACTTTGCAAATTCACTTTCCTATGACGAATTTTAATTAGAAAAACTATTTTAACAATTACAGGAATTGGTTTTACACCATTTTTAAGCATTTTAAAAAATGATTCAATTTTTGTTGACTTTTTTTTTTAAATTGCTCACAGAATTTTTCACCGTTTGCAAACCAAATGAATGCATGCTGAATATTTGAAATTGAACTCACGTCATTCTGCGCGAACGTCGGCGTGATCGGCCCGTCGCTGCCTTCCCATTTATCGGCTATGCGGATCGTTTCCGCAGTCTTCTGTTGCACAGTTTTCGATTCATCGAGAAGCGTCAATTCGTAGAACTCTTGAATATCTGTAAAAGACGAAGGCAACATTTAGAATATCGCCACATTATATTTTATCCAAGATTCTTTTACAATTTTCACGTATTTCTTCTCTTCCTAAAGCATTCAAAATTAGAGAAAGTAGCCCCATTGTGATGAATTCCATGATTTATCGTTCAAAATATTTTACATTGCAAATTCAGTGAAATAGATCAATGTGTAGACAGACGTGGATATCAAAATCACTCGAACAAAAAATAAATTTTAAGGGAAACGGTCAACAAACAGTCAGACGCAGGTGGGATTTTCAGTTCTCTGCTATTTCCGAGTAGCTCTGGAGATAATATTCGGACGATATATTTCTGTTTCTGTTACTGTGAAGATAACAGCATTAACATCGTCTTGTTGATTACGCCGGTGAGACGCACCGAGTAGATGTCGCTGTTATTCATCGTTATATACCAAGTAAAATGTGCTGTCACGTTTAATAAATTCGCATGGAAACAGTCATTTCGTTCCACGCACTCTGTTCACACAAGAGATTTGTATTACCGTTTTTTTATCATAATAATCTAATGAAGCATACATCTGAATTAACTTCGTGAACTTGAAATGAGATAAAGTGTTTTTCTTTTTTTGTAACCACGAGTTATTGCGACAAAAATTGGAGGTGCAGCTACGATGAAATATTCATCGGTTTCGCATGATCTGCAACTAAATGAAAGACCCTTGTGAAATAAATCAAAGTTATATCCGTGGCAAGGACACGTTCTAGGTGAGCGTTACAGGGGTCATTGAAATCCGTAACTCGTTGGTCGGTGCCAGGTCGGATCGAGTTACAAAGATGTCCGACAATATGGATGTCGGGCTGAATTTGGGCGCAAGATTATACGATACCTGTCAGCTATGCCGACAGACTACGCCGAAATTCATTATAGAGTGTAAGCAAATGTTCATGAAGAGATTGCCATGGCTCTGAAGTATCGCCTCGTGTAGCGTATTATATGTGCATTGTTTCGTAGTTCAAACGCTTATAATCCCACAATAAAATTTAACGTATTATGCTGTGACGTACGATAATTGTGTGTCGTGTGTCAAAATTTTTTAGTCATTGCGGTTGGATCTTGTCAAATGGAATGTTCTCAGAATTTGATGAATCTTATTAATTAAATAGTTCGCAAGAATCACATTGTTTTAAAATAAAGCTCACATTCATTTGCTAATAAATGTTGCACTGAGAAATAAATTTTTCAGTTATAAAACTTTTTCTAATCAGAGCTGTTTGAAACATTTATCAGATGTTGCAAGGTTTCCTCAGGCGGAGAACTCTTTGATGGATATAATTAAGACGCAAATTGTGCGAAGTTGAGTACACTGATTTTTAACTCCAATCAAAAATTAATTTATATATCATCATATACTTGGCTTCTTGCATTGTTTTAAGACTTAGTAGATGAAACGGAGATCGTCGTGAGAGATCATCTTTCAAAGAGTTTGACTGACGAGTTGTACGTGAAATATATCATGAAAAAGAAGAAGAGAAGTAATAAATTTTATTATAGTAGAACAAAAGAAGGTTATTGCGGATATATTATTTTCTCAAATAATTCTTGAGTGAATGACTTTTTATCCAGAGATTGATTATGAGAAAAAAAGGAGAGGATGAAACGTTAAGTCAAAAATTTTTGTTCTAAGATCAAGAGTGAACAAAGTAAAATGCACAAAACAGCGTTTCGTAAAAGGTTCATTTTGCAGAATAAAGTAACTTTTGAATCAGTTATCCTGACCAAATTTGTTCCTCTTTTGAATGTAAAAATATTATGAATTTGAAATTATTGCACCATTAAATTGAAATAACCAATTTTAGCGACAATTCTATTGCAATAGAATTTTAAGACTTAATACGATTACCAACACTTTAAGAATCGGTTATTTTACAAATTTTGACATTTTTCCAGTACTTTGTGGTTGATGCACATTACAGGGCACTTTAATGTGATAAATTAAGGCAGTTCTTGCCAACTTATACAAAGTGAGAAGTCCTCGGAAACTTTCGACAGTTCGGTGATAAGAGCAGGTTATTCCGCAACGAATGTGAATACATGGTACATTTTCTGGGTAGTAGTACAGCTCAGTGAAGTCGATATAAGAGGAACTCAAAGTGCAGTTTATGCTCAGATGTATGTTATTTTTAAGGCAAAAGTATAAAGCCCAGATTAATTGAACTCTCCAAATTCGAGTAAGTCCAGAGTCCTCCACCAATTGCAAAAAGTGAAAATTCCATTGTAATTTTGACTGGAAATAAGTGAAAATTTTCACTTTTTGCAATTGATGGAAGAATGTGGATTTATTGTACGTGTATATTCACTTTTTTCAAGTGAGTTTCATTTAATCAAATTTACAGAGAAAGTTGGCAGTCTTCATAATTGGAAGCTGCTTTATAAAATTCAGAGGAAAAAAATTAATTTCAAATTATAAACTCTCTATGTTCAGTCTCTGTGCTGATAAAGGCCCTTTGAGTAATATTAATATTAATAATAAATATTATTAATATTGTTAATAATAATTAATATTAACAGTCAACTGAAGCAAGTAATTGAAGCTTACTTGAATGGTTGGAAATGATTAAAAATATAATATTCATGTATACAAAATTAGTTTTTTAGTTATTTATGTTTGCATGATTTAGAGAAGAGATATCAGAAGCTGAGCAATTTAACCAAAAAAGCCTTATTAAATAGCATGTGGGTCACACGTGTTATCCCACACTAAGGAAAGATCAGAAATTTGATGAGAAATACGTGGAAACTGTGTATGAATAAACACGAATAATTTGTCTCTATATCTACAAGAGTCAATATTTAGATACATATTGACATTTCAAACTGCAAACTAATATTTACGCAATTTATTCTTTTGTTATTTTATTCGTTATTATACATACCGAAACATAAATTTTCATTTTGGAAGACAATCATAAGCCTCAAAAAAATATTCAGTTACTTTAAAATGAGATTGAGTTACCTCGAGGAATAGCTTAAATTATTCCACATCTCATGGGGATTTTATAAGATACAAAAGTTTGCAACAATTCTCTGTAATTTTATGGAATTTCATTGCCTTGGAAGTTCACTTCACCTCATCTTATTATTTGAAAATTTCAATTATTTACGAGACTCGCTCCGTTTAATAATATAATATTTCATCTACTTTACGTAAACCAAAATTTCCAAGTTATTTGGAGACGAGCAATGTCGAAAATCCAAAATGAAAGTATTTACGAAATGCACAAAATGTTGCTGGCATGGAATTTAATCATATTTAATATGTACAATTTTTAAGTTTCGTATGTAGAATTGTTGTAGTGTGTACTTTCTGTATAAAAACTGATACATATATTTAAAAATACGAAAATAATACACTCGCCCTCGTTCACTCCCAATGGCTTTAAGCTTTTATTGAGAATGGTGCGAGCTCTGAATTGATGATTGACGTTCTCTGACGTCGATGTGAAAATGAGAAAGGCTAACGTGGTTTCGTTTCACATATCTGACCGAAACTTGTTTCACTTTGGGTAATAATGTGATAACAAACTGACGTAATTATGGTAATATTAATTAGTGGATGAATATTTATGATAATAAAAAAAAACCTCTCTTCAGATTTCCAAAAAAAGAGTTCATTGTTCTGTTTTCAGTTTTTCTGAATAATTCATAAGCATTTGCAGCTTCTGCACACACCTTGCATTTTTTTCTATATAAAAACTTTCCAACGGTTGTAAAAAAATCTTCCCACTGATCCTCATTTTACCATACTCTGGGAATTCAGAATGAAGTCATTAATTTTACACGTATCTTCTGCTAGCTCAGGGGTACTCATGTGATAAGTTTAATTGAAGTTTATTCAATTCAGCGATCGACGATTAATTTCAAATTCGTTCCATTGTCTCTTCTTGAGGTATCAAATGAACTATTTTCGTTACTCGTTTGGGAACATGCTATTTGCATTGAAATGTCAAACAGTTGTGTAATTGAAGTTAAGTGAAATCGTTCCTGACAAGTATCCTTCGTGCGATATCTGTATCAATGCGTGCCTGCAAAAACTAAATGCAAATAGAATTCGGGACTTTGTAATAAGCATTACCAACTGTTCATTCACGTGGCATTAAAGCTGGCAGTATTTTCGTCCGATGACATCTGCTGACAGACGGGTTTTCCGACTTAGAAACCGTCCACTGTCAACTACCATTTTATTTCCAATTTCTCATCAAGTGCTCACTCTCGTGCTATCGTCCGCAAATTCATCACATTCTCAAACCGTATCATAATAAGAGAAATCCACTTTACTTACCAACGAGTATTAATCGTTGAAAATTTCTAAAAGCGTTTTAAAATTTTGGATGCAAACAAAATGTTATGAACAATTTTTGAATTTGGAAATGATTTTTGCTGGGAAAATTGGACGGAAAGATCCATTAAGTCGATCTTTGAAACAGCATCTGGGGTGTTATAATCAGAATATGAATGCGGCAAATCAAGTGACAGTATGAGGATTCAAGTAATTTCACTGCTGTAATTTACCTTGCAGAGCATCTTGCACTCACATAACTTCAGTAAGGGATATTTTTTCCACTTAAACGTATAATATTACACTCAAACAACGTTACCTGCAACGAGTACTTGCCGGAACTCAAGTCTGTGCGACAGAAGAATGGGTTCGATGTTCGTGAATGCAAATTACCTAACAAAAAATTGTGCGGAGAAAAGAAAGAAACGCACCTTATGAGTACTATTGTTATCCATTGTCCGACGAACATTTTCACGTAATTACAACCGCTGACAGTAAACGTAATTCTTGTTTCAGACAATTAATTTTGAACGCCAAAATTGTTCTCAATTTCTAATGGAAATGTGTTCGTGATTGAAGTCATTATTTTAATGTAAACGATTCAACATGGTACTATGATTAAAAATTATATATAGTTCAATTAGTAACAATATACGATTGATGATTCCTGTTTACTTCGTTTATGCATGCAACCAATTATGATGAAATGTATACGAGAAACCGATCCACAACAGACATTGATGTATAACATTTAGGGGTTAAGCTTGTACCCTTGGCTACTTGTAGGTAGAAGCACGATAATAAAAAAAAGAACTTTATAGGTAAATACGAATATTTATAGCTATAGTAATTGAAAACAAAATATAAAAAATATGAAATAACCTTGTCAATACAATTTTTTTATATAATAAGATCTGTCCAATTTTTTTTCCGCAATCATAACTTAATTTCTTGGCAAAATTTCTCTACAAAATGTCCCAGCATACAAGTCTTTCTGTATCAATTAAATTTGCACAAAGCGATAAAGGAAGTACCGGTTCATTCTTTTCAAACTGAAGTGTTTTGAAAATCGTGTTAAAAAAAGTGTGATTTATCTTTTGACATCAGTGAAAAAAAAATAATACTTAGTTCAAGTCAGTTTCAAAATAATTTTAAAAAATCTGTGTCAGCGGAAAAAAAAGAAAACTGGGCAGATCTTATTTTATAAAAAAAATTGTACCATTAAGCTAACGATAAGACGCTGCGGAGCATGGGATGAAAATTTTTCTCGCTACTTTTATGTTCTCACGGTGAAAATAAATTTGTCTCACTCAAAATAATTCTGGGAGATACGCCTGTTTCTTGACAAGAAGAAAAATCGAATCCCACTCATCTGTTTCTTCCAGTTTTCCGCGACGTGCGGAATCTAATTAGCTAAAGATTTCATTTCGTTGTCTCATTTTACTATTATTACTTTTCTGTACAGGACTCGCAACATAACAAATGATCCTGGAACGACTGTAAACACGTTACAAGAGTGCATACCGTAACGTTTCTTCTCGCTACAATAGCAACGATAAATTTGAGTCGGATCACGCAGTTTCATGATTTGATGCGACATGGCCATGCTTTCAACCTAAAAGCGCGATTCTAGTCAGGCATAGCTTTGGTTGGGTCGACGTTCATTTTGTTGCGATTGTTCTCACGCACTGTCATTCATTATTACTTTTCTTATACCTTCATAATCGTGCTTTCAATTCATCAAAACAAATTATCAATAAAATGTAAAGATGATTTGTTTTTCAAGAAACACCTCAGTCAAATTGGACGAAACTTTGTTACCAGAGAACTTTTTTATTTCATAAAAATTGAATGTCTTTAGCGCGAGCTAATACACAAAAGCCGCGACTTTATAAAAGAAATTTAATCACGTGGTTTGAACAAAAAAGAGTTCAACACAAGTTTCTTTGTAATAAAATTTACTTTCATTTTCGCAGCTTGCATTTATTCGTGGAACAACTCCGAAAAAAGGGGAACTTTGTGCACCCAGCCCGCGGAATAAACAAAAGAAAACATTTCTTTGTTGCTCTTTTTCGGGCAACTGTTTAGAATTTTTCTCGCAATTATCTCGCTCGGTTTGATTCGTTAAATGAAGATGCATTAACGTAAATCGAAATGTGCAAACGAAATTGATATTCAAGTTTATATTTCATTATTATCGAATAGACAATAAAGTTCCTTTTGGCACAATGGGCGTCACACGATCTAACAGCGATGGTTGTATCGCGTGTTCGCGATACCGTCTGGACCACGTGAGAGATTTGCCGCGACGATAAGCGTGTTCGACTAGTTGGCACATGGCCGACAAGCTTTTTCATTTCCGGCAACTTAGTTCGCGCAAAACGTAGTCTTTTCGTGCGCACGCAAAACTGGAACGAAAAAAAAAATGGTTGTACGCCGTGCACAAGCGGTGTCCATTAAATCATGAAAACATGTAGAACAAAAGTTATCAATCAAATGGAATGGAACAGAGAGTGCGAGCAAGGGAAAGAAAGTGAATCGATAATTCAGCCGCATCTACGCGAGTGTTATAGTAGTCGTGAGCGTTATTTTTTACACGCTGCACCTCGTGCTCGATAAGGGAATTATAACTCTTTAAAGTAAATGGCGGGGTTCTAAATTCCTCAAGTCGCAACGACGGTCATTTATCTTGCGTAATGACCAATCGTTTTTCACTGAATTATGTCCATTTGGTTCTTTTATTATGTTAAAGCCACGTGAATTGTATCGTGATTTTATATCATTGTTATGAAATCAAACGACGCGAGTAACGAGCGTGATCAAACGTTGTCGTGTAAATTGTACAATGGTATATTTGCAATGATAATTTTTTTCAAAATTTGACCGACCAAAATAATATCGACGGACAAACACAAAGTTTCATCGTTTGCGCGTTTGTTCAAAAACAAAAATGTGTACTCTCTGATGATGTACGTTTATTGTCGTATTTTTGCGTTGTCCCCGGTCCTTTTCCAGAACTTAATAAAAGTTATTTAGTAGTAAAGTTACCTATTGTGACAGGTTTCTTCTGACACAGCTTATACCCTGTGCAATTCTGAGCAATGCCAAACGATTTGGTCCGGCGCTGTTTGCTTCAGTGAATTTGCATGCACCGCCGTTCCGTGACCGTAAATCCGGCATGTAAGATAGAAACGCACCAATGATACTTCTCCTTCGATTTTGGGACTTTTGCCAACCAAGACGCCAGAATAATATATCGTTCGCTTTGTAAGAGATAAGTCGAAAAATGAGTGCGGTGAAACCAGCTGAGTTTAGTCAAACACATACGAATCCTTATCGCGCAATGTCAATGTCTGATTTTCAACATTCTTTTCATCTAGTTTGCACAATTTTAAATTGTAAAAAGAATATCCATCCTCGTGCTATCATAGTTCTGATAATCAATAAAATTTCATCTCCGTCTTTTTATTGTACTTTTACAATATTTATGTTGTAAAAGTTCCATTTATAAACTTTCTTTCAGTGACTATAACAATTTTATTTTTACAATGAACTCAACTTTTTATCTTGTTTAGGATAACAGTTTTGTTGAGTTAGTCATGCCTTTAAACCCTTTTTTATTGTTAATTTCTATTCTATCCCACACGGACAAAAATATAGTTCAAACTATATTTTACATATAATTTATTTAATTTAAATATATTCGTACATAATAAAATAAATATAAATTTTATCGAAAAAATATACAATATTTATATAATAAATATAAATTCGACATATATTTGTACGTATATTTTTGTCCCTGTGGGATGTAGATGCATATAAAAATGTATTTTCTTTTTTGTTTTTTTTTGTTTCAGTGAACGGGTAACAACTTCAATCAATTGAAAAAAAAATATTTCATTTCGTTTACTGTATCAGTTTGGCTTTCATCATGTTCCATATCGTTTTTTTATCAATAATTACTGTTCCGATGCATTTAGAATTTCTACATTTTTATTTTTCTTTATATTTTTTGAACTGTGAAATCAACAAAAAAATTTCGAAAAACAAAGTAGTTGATTTTATCCAATTATAGCATATAAAAAGTCTATATTTAATATTTTTTCTAGCGCTTTGAAAATGAAAAAATCAAACGAAAAATGACACTTTTTTTCACTGGACACAATTTTGACGAAAATTAAACTTATTTCAACTTTTTCGTACGTCAAACTCCAACTAATTTAATCTATTTTTTGAATCTCATTCGATTTTTGAATTTAAATAAACCGTTCTGACTCTATCTTGTACGCTGATTAGATATGCTACAATAAGACGCATCTATTTGATAGATTTTTCAATGAAAAAATTCATAAGTATACTTTAATATACGTACAAAGTAATGGCAAAAACCCCGAAATTATAAATTGTATTATTATATCAAAAAAAAAAAAAAAATCATGAAAATGGGCTTTTTCCAGACTGATTTACCGAAAAACCCCCTTAATAATTAGAAGGAATTACGTCGAAATGAATTAACATCTTCTAATCAACCATATCGGTCCGATAGTTCCAAACTATTTTTTCATTTCAATTATTATTTTTCCACAAAGTATCAAATAAAAACAAATCAACTGATTTTCAGAGGAGAATAGACTACTGAACTTTTCATACGTTCACCAGCGAACGCATAAAAAAATTGAAATTCAAATCAAAAGAAAAAAAGCCAAGAAATAGAGGTAGAGTTCGGTACGCAAAATACCTTCTTTGTGCGGGTAATATCCGTGAACTTCGCAGTAACTTGTAGTGGGTGCAGACGTGCCTGGGGTGTCAACAGTGAATAAGGTGTTTACTGAGGACGTGATCGCGTCGTCCGGAGTGTCGGGCTGGTTTGTTTGGCCGGGGACGGTGCGCTTTTGTTGTCCGCGCTGCTGATTAGGCTGTTGTTGCTGAGCGGCGAGCTCCTCCCGTCGACACTTTGAGCAGCGACGCATTTCCGAGCGCACACGCAGCAGCCATACCATACCAAAAAGTGCCATAGCAACTTCGAAAACCGGTTCTCCCGACGGGTGCCTCATACTCGTTGGCTGCCGCTCATCGAGACTTCGCGAGCAATCGCGGCACATCACCGAACGAGACCTCTTGCCCCTAAGACGCCGGAATTTGCCCGCGGTTGGAGAGAGTGAAGGCAGAATTTTATGTTGCACGCCTCAATTGGCACGTCGCGTTCATTTGGTTCAGTTGCTAAAAGCGGATTGAGGAAACCCAAGAATTCATAAGGAAAAGCCGATGAAAAAACGCGCTCGACATTACGTATTCCGTCAGACCCTTGCGTTCAATTGTGAGCACGCGGTATTTCATTTTGCCTGCACGACCGAACCCACAGTCTGAGCAGTCGAGATTGACGCGCCTCTTCTGCGCATCCAATCAGCTCGTTCGCATCTAATAAGGTATCGGGCGTCAACTTTCACATTCAATTTTGTTACATCATTCTCCGCAGCAATTTGCAAAGTATCTGAATATCTGAAACAAATCAGCCCCTTTTGCAGCTTCAAAAAAACAACTAACAATTGCCTGGCACTCCCAAGCTGAAATTCAGTCCATCATCATCATCGGCTCTCTAATTCGAGGGATTTCGTTTGTTTTCATCAGTGGACTCGCATGTGTGACTTTTCTTTCATCCGATTTCAAAAAAATATTTTAAAAAATGCAGCGAGTGGACGCCTGTCGGAAACGAAGAAATAAATGGCACCGATGAATAATTTCAAGCATTGCACTTGATATAATAAATTTTAGTGAAAAGTATGGGGAATAAAGAATTGTTAGAGCGGTGAAAGGGAGGGGGCAGAGACGAGGGGTACAACTGCGAGACTCACGGTTTACCGTGCAATTGAATTCAGGTTGATGTACGAGCGCGGGATGACCTGCGGTGGCAGTTATCGTAATGCTGGCGAATCCATACTTTTTGAATAGCGCTTACGTTGACTATGTCGAATACATTAAACTGCGAGGGACAATTGTTTCACGCGCAGATGATATTTATAACGAAAAAAACGACGCGGGAGATGTATTGTTAACACTTTATAACCTATCCACCCGTTCGTTTTGGCGGACCATTATTTTTTATCGCGGCGAATTATTACGCTTGTACGGAATCGCCTCATTTCTAGTCCAATTATTACGCCTAGTAGACCGTGAACCAAGAACCGTGGAAGTAGAGAAAGAGAGATATTTTATATGTGATTTCATTTGATTCTCAAGCTTGTTCCCTACCCTAATATTTTTTTCATTTCTTTTTCAATTTATGTTTGTTGATTTCATCTGTTTTTTTTTTCTTTTGCTGTGAACATTTTAGGTTTCATTCATCAGATTTTGTTCATGAACAAGATAAAAAATTGATAAAAACATTTGAAAATCAATCGTGTAAAAATGTCGGATTTTTCGTTTGACTAATATTAATATTTCATGGCTCATTTGCATATCTATCCGAATTTCGAATATCTCTGATCAATCATTAATACAGTCGCAAAGGTTTCAATGCATATATTCAGTCTTAGTTTCCATTGAGAATGTATGAGCGTATCAAGAGGGTATTAAGGAGAGGTTAGAACGGTCAAAATCGTGCTCGACTGTATGGCACAGAGAATGCAAAGCGAATACGATATTCGAGGCTTTTGCGTTCAAATGACCTGAAGCTACTTCATAATGTTAGAGGTAGACGGTTAATTCTGTTCAGTACTCTAGAAGCGCCTTCGAAAAGACTTTAATTTCTATCTCTATCCAGCTAATTTGGAGACGACCAAAATATTTTCGATGAAATAATCAAACATTTTTATTACTTTCATTACTCCGATCCGAGGCTTTATTTACATATTCCAATTTTCTCCGCGAATAAGCCATTGGTCAACTTCGTTATGGCAGATCAATAAATTGTGTTTCCTACGAGCCGTAAGGGAAACTAATTTCAGAGCGCGCAAAATAAAAGAGAAAAAAATCTTTAAACGATAATAAGAGTATTTTGTTAAGCACGATTTCATAATTTATGGAATTCCTTTCTTTCCTTATAATGCGTCACCTGACTGCTGACGTCCATTCAACGCCGATTGCCGAGGCATTAAAAATTCAATCACCATATTAAATGGACTGTAAAAAAGCCAAGTGTTGCGAAAACGAAAACTTTCTAATGCGAATTTACTTTTTCATTCATTGATGAGACTACAGTGAATTATTCCGTCGGCTGAATCCAGTAACACGAGCACGTAGTATAACTCACGCTCCTTGAACTGTAAAAATGGTAGTATCTCTTTTTAAACGGGCACGAAACTAAATCAATGACATAATTTTCAGTAAAATGCGTGAGTGAGCGGCAAACAAAGCGCCGTACTCCGAGCCAGTTCTTCATTAAAATCGTTTTTGCGCTTTTGAGGGACACTTTTTTTTCATCACTCTGCGCCTTGTTTGCGAGTTACTCTTTTGTCGATTTTTTTTATTTGCAAATATTAACTGAATATTGCAAGAAATTTCCAGCTCCACAACTGTAGCTATACACCGGTTCATAATTATACCAGAAATTGGGACGTGTTGATTGTTTTCAAATTAAACAAAAAATGAAAAAAGAAATATCGCTTGAATTATGCAACGAACATTCAGTCACACGAGAGCTTTCGCGTTAATTGGATTTACTTGATGGTTGGTGTAAAGTTATATTCAGTGCTGGCACGTAAATAGATTTCGCACAATTGAAGATTCATTGTTTCACATGAGCTCAGCATAAGTTAAACCTCCGTTGCATGCGTCTGTCCGGAAATTATAATTTACCACTTGAAATTAATATCAAAGATCCGCGCTGTTTATGTCATCATCAAACGTACACATACGTGGCCGGTCACGTTCTTCGTTCGTTGAACTGAATTCATTCCTGATATCACAACTGTAATATTTTTTCAAACATTTTGAAATTTTGTTACAATTATTAGCGTTCGATGGTTGCTGAGCAAATTTCAATTCCGTATTGTTGATTGCGCGTGACGCGTTATTCAAATTATTGAACTTTCTGTTAAATTCAATTTTACTTGATGAAGTCGGTAAATGCAAACAATTCATTTATGGCTGACAACTTTACCTAATATTAACATACAAGTTGCATCGAGTTAGAAAGCTAAGTCGTACGGACGAGATAATGCTTAATACCGACTACATGATCAAGAGATTACAATGGCTGCGAGGCTTAGTGTTTGTCTTGACAGCAAAAGGGGTTCGAATATATGGGGTGTCTTTGCCACTGAAGTCGTTTGACTTCCGCCCATAACGTTTGAACATTCGTAAATGAATCCAAATTTGATCGTAAACTGTAGATATAAAGGCTCATTTTCACTATTTTAAACCCACGAAAATTTTTAATGCCGTATCTGATATCGCAAAGAATTCCAACGCAGCGAGAAAACTTGGTATCATAATTCTCAAAGATGTGTAAATTTTTACCAAACTGTTTGATAATGGAGTGCTGAAATGCCAATTCGATAGAAACTATCAAAGTTTTTCTGAAAGTTCTACCAAACGAAATGATGTTTTTTATTATTTTCAAAAAAAAACATCTTAATTTTTCTTAGTATATTATTATTTTGTTTCTTTCTTTTTCTTAACTTGATGATAAAAATATTTTTTAATGTGTTACACTAATAATGATAAGTATAAATAAATTTAGCAACCATTTGAAAATTGTTTTTCAAAATCAGCTGAGTGTTTTTCTAAAAATCATTAAAATTTGATTTGTTTTGGAACTTAGCCCTTTATGTATTATGTGAAACACGTGCCACATGCATGCCCTGAATGCAGCAGATAATTTGCAAAACGTCGACGGAATAAATTAATTAAACCCACTTTTATCTTTGTCACCGTTGTATTTTGTTGTGACGACCTAGAAATGTAGGTAGAAATTATTTTATCATGATTTTCCGAGACGGGTAGTTACTTTCGGCCGACAGCAAAAGGAATTGCGCAAAGCGGTCGCAGACCTTGTCACTGAGAATTATAACTTTAATGGACGTTTTGTCATTTCGCGAGGTGGCAAGAAATGTTTTCGATCGTAGTCATAAATAGTCGAATAAATCATTCACAAACGTTCGGCTCAGCAATCTTCTAAGATCTATTGAGATATAATATTGAACAAAAACGTACGAGTCACCATTATGGAGAAGCCGACTTCTCGCGATAGAAGTAAAAATCTACTGCACGATTCCGCGATTTTACGAGGTCGTTGAGAATTCTAAAACCAAGTTGGCACACAAAAATTCCGTCTAAAGCATCATCCCCCTCGCGCACCATTTTTATATCCTTTTTTTCTTTCCACGTTTTACAATCTATGTCGCGGAACAAATCGCACCTCCTATTATTATTTACGGTGATGATGTCAATTCGCCTGTCATTACACAACTTTATCGAAGTTTTATCATCGTTGAAAATTGACTCGAGTTATTGAGCACGCTTAATTATGTCTTTATCGTTAACGTAATACAAATTGGGTGTTCGCGCAGCATATCATATTTGAGTGTTGTGAGAATCGATTTGAGGGTGGTTGAAAAAACAAATAAAGCCGGTAATAATGTTTTGCAAACGCGCATTGTTTGCACAAGAACTTGACAAAAACAATGTCACTGATGTTTTTTCTGACATTGTTGTGTGCATGCCATTTTTCATGATTACGACGCTCTGCACGTTAACTCGAAGGAATTAAGGAGAGTTTTAAAATGAAAAAATATAAGTTGCAAATCATTTCTCTCCATCTTCCTTTCTACGATGAAAAATTTGTTATTATTTCATTTTTTAATTGTAAAAGGAGACTTGAAAATAACAATAATTTTAAATTGTGCGAAGCATTATTGTTTTCATTTTTAGAATAACAAATCTTGCAACTATCAAATATTTGAATACTTTATTCGTTTATTAAAAATAGAATGATTATGAAAATTAAGCCCTCGTTTTAATAAGTGGTTTCTTTTTTTGGCGTCATTTGTTTTTGATTGGATTCAGTAGTGCATCTCGTTGAATTGGCAGGCGGAGAAAATAAATTGCGGGGTGCACATTCTAGCGAGTCACTTCACCGAAAAAGTTAATTTCTAGTATGATAACAAGACTCAGTGGTTGCTTCAACGGATTTGGGTATATCCACAAAACGGTTCGTTAAGCAGAGTCACTTTGACACGTGCTGAATCTAAACTTTCTTGAGATACACAGAACTGTAATGCTATCGTGGTCACACCACTTGGAATGCCCTCGAGTGTCTAGACGACAGGACAGCAAATTGTATAAGCGCCCGTCTTACAATTTGTATATTTTAGTCCAATTCTTCCATTAAACTTTCTTTGATAGCATTTCAAGAACAAAAAGAAAACTACACTCTCACCGTCAGAATTCTTATTTATTTTTTAATCTAAAAAAAGTTATCAATTTTGTATCTCATTTTCTGAATATTTTTATCAATTATCAGAAAAAATATTGTTAAGAAATTGGACAGAAATATTATTTACAACTATTTTTAATAACATTTGTCATAACGTCCTACATGTCAAAACATCCTGTTTCTCTACCGACTTCGAAAATCATTGTTTTACTTTAAAAGTCCGACTTGAACAATATAACATATAAACTAGAACTCTCAAGTTCTGACTTAAATTTGTTAGCCCATATGCTGTAAAAGTCAACTTCATTTTTTACAATGTGAACACAATTTTGGCTGTTGAAATTAGAAAATAAAAATACGTTCGTGTTCGCGGGCCAATAAAAGAAGTACATTAAACGAAAAAGTAGATGAAGAAGAGCAAAAGAAAAAAAACGAAAGGTACAAATTTGTAGAATGACGATTCGAAAATACTTTCAAGCAACGAAAAATACGGAAATAAAATCATTTTAAGAAGCAGCGCTATTACATACGGTCGATTATTTGTACGGAAGAGAGCGGTACCCGCAGGATCCTTTGACACAAAAAGCACTATCTGACTTATTCGAGCGTCGCGTGGAAATATCCATGACATCAAACTGCTTGAGATATGGCGAAACTTTGGATTTACATCATCGGGCCAAGAAAAACTGGAGACAGTTGCAATGTGGCGACAGATCGATGGTACAAGGTAGTCGTCGAGCACCATCGAACAAATATCCGCTTCAACTGCTTCAACTTGACCAGTTCGAGTGTCAACTTTTAATGCCACGAAAGTGGTTTAAGTACTTGAACTCGAAATGCTACAATTCCAGGCACCTATTGTGTTTCCCTAGAGGCGCTAATTCAACGTCCGTCTCTCAAATTTTAGACTCGTGAATGTCAACTAAATAGTTGGATGTAACACAGTTTAAATTGTCTTTATTTTCAAGTCCCTCGCTCCATTACGTGACAATTAAATCCATTATAACTGATCCCTCTCTGCTGTGATAACCAAATATTGAAATCCAAAATTTGTCGTAACAAAAATCTGGCCCATCATTTTCAGATAGGGGAAACAACCCAACAGTTTAACAAGCCCTACAGTTTAACAGTGGCGATTTCTCAAATACTAAAATATAAATATATATAAATAAAATAAAATACATAAATAAAATTTCATGATTTCCTACAAACAGCTATAAATTTCACTCATGAAAGTTTATAACAAATATTCGAAAAAAACTTGTGATTTTTCCAAGTGAAAAGTATAATATTTGAGAAAAAGTTAAGTGGATTTTTGTAAACTTAACCGCACGGACGAAAAAATATTTCAAAAATATAAATAAAATATATATTTTGTATGTAAAATATATACTAGCAATAAGTATAATATTTGGTTTATATTTTTGTATAAATTTCATTATATATTTTCGTTTCATCACATAATTTATCAAATATAAAATAATATAAACCAAGTACGGTAATTATAAGTTACTAAGTCGAAAATTGTTGTTTTGTTTCATGTCTGTGGTTGTTTTGTGATCTCAAGATATTACATTATAAATCATCAGACCTTGAAATATTTTTTAGCGTTCATTTCAACAATTTGAATTTCAGCTCTCTGAACAAAAATTTTCAAACCATTGGGTGGTCTCCCCTATTATTTATCTTTTAATTGAATCGAAGTGAAAATGAATCGTAAAGCGAGGGACTGAATGGCAAATTTAAAATTCTGAGAAAATAGTACCAGTGGCAAAATTAAATGAGAAATGTCAAAGAGTCGGCAGTAAGTTGGAATTTGTCACGAGCTTTGCAATATCGTTTGGTGCATTTTATTGATTTATTTGAGAAACTCGAACGAAAGAAGATGCAAAACAATCCGCGATAAAAATTGAGTGAGTGAGTGAGTGAGTGAGTGAGTGAGAGAGAGAGAGAGTAATGCGATCTTACAGAACTCCACTTTAACGAATCCGTCAATCGCTTACGATGCAAATTCCCATTTTATAGTTTTTAGATTTTTTGCAAATGATAATGGCGTGAAGGAGCCTTTCCGTTGAACTGAAACTAAAGTGTTTTTTTATTATCAAATTGCACTGATAAAAGTGTTAAAAATTACTTAACATTTGAACCTTTCCTTTAAATGTGCTTATTTATCTTGTTAAATAAACTCAAACTGTTTTGACGAAACCATTTTTTTGCAAAAAAAAACATAATTTAAATGTACTTCAATTAGTAAATTTGTCGTCGTAATGTTTGAAGTTATTGAAATTCAGTTGATCTGTCAGTCAACAACAAAGTTATATTAATTACACCAGCGGGAATCTTGTCATACTACAGAGACGTACTTGTACAAATCTTAACGCCAAACGTCCGGAGCTTTGGGAGCAATAACGGTATCCTATAATAAATTTCCTCTACTTACTTCTACTTACTAAACGGAATAATACACAACTAACATAAAGAATAATTAAAAGGATTCCCCAAGTGAATTTCAGCTCATAAAATTGATTCAAACATCCTGTCGTGAACATTAAAAACGAAACTTATAACGAAAAGTAAAATGAATAATAAATTGTTGCTGAACATGAAGAGCTTAAAAATGCATCACCTAATGAATCAAACAATTTCATACATTTTTCAATTTATTGAAAAAAAATGCATGAAAATAAATTCCACTCTATAAATGACAACAAATGAACTGATAAATAAATCCTGAAAAAAATACGGGAGACTTTGCGCATATCGTATGTGATTTGGTGTACAGAAAAAAGTATTTTTATCTTTTGAATTGTTCTGCAATCTTTTTAATTTAGATAGAAAAATTGAACAATCCTTTAATCGTTTTACAAAAAAAAAAAAAATATTTCGTACCGAACGATTACAACTCACAGAAAATTGTGACGAGTGGCAATTAAAAATGCACACAGAGCACTAGTAGTTCTGTAACTGTGATAATATTAGACGATACTAACTGTGTGCAAAATAGTCAACTCGGTACGGCGCCTTTGATCAAGTATTGAACTACGGTGTTCGTCTGTTCACTTTGACACCACATAAATAATCTTATAATGTATGCTCAATGTGCTTCTCAAAATTTCAATTCAAGTCAAAGATACAAAGCAAACGTTGTTCCGCCGATCCATGCAAATCGATTTCGTGAAATTGAAATAAAAGTGATCGTAGTGCACTTTTCCAGCTTTTTGGAAGCTTAAAGTTGCTGTAGAAAAGCTATCAAATTAATAATAATATTGCAGATAAATCATATCAATGAATGATATTGAAGTACTTATAAATCTAATATTTTCAATGGTCATTTGCAAATGCAGTTATTCGTGTAATCGATGCTTTGATGAGAAGTATGATAGAACGAGGTAATGTATAATATTCATTTGATACCTTGCATATTATTGCTATGTGGATGAATATTTATAATCACGTAACTGATTTAATGTTGGTCAGACTGATTGCTTTCGAAAATGCAATACATGATTTGTTGCTATATTAATTTTGTTTCTGTGTGAATCACAATATAATCACAATGGTCGTATTCAAGTATTTGCAAACCAGTGTAAATTTCAAACATTAATTCAGCGAACATGAAGGAAACTAAATGAAGGGAAATAACATTTTTTCATTTAGAAATTTCAATTTTGATTTGAATTAAAAAATTGAAATTTACAATTACAAAACAGTAGCAATTTCAGACGTAATTGTTATTAAATTTTTTGAAATAAAAATTATTTATATTTCTGTTTTCTTCTGTATATTATTCTTTAGATGAAATTTAAATCATTATACTAATAATCATTCTAAAAAAAAATTTAGAAATATGAGAACAGGTCTTTAAAAAAATACACCTGATGTTCGACGTATTTAACCGAAAAAAACAAAAGTGAGAAATGATGCCGACGCACGCATCGTGTCAGAAAACGCAAAAGTAAATCTATCGAATGATTTATTTGATTCACGCGAATCGATGTTCCCGTTTGCATTGCAACAGTCTGGTTTTATGCCTCTTATGACAGAAATCGATATGGTTATTCCTTTTGTGCAAAGAGAGGTTTTAACAAAATGCGACTGTTTTGAGATGTCAATCCAATCAATGATTGTTTGCAAAAAATAGTGAAGACCAAACGAGAAAAAAGGTATAACAAAAAGTGACTAAAAATTCGTCATAAAAAGTGTTCTATAATGATGACCGAAAAATAATGAATATACATGCAAAGCTGACAAAACATTTTGTTTTCATATAACGTGGAAAAAGGCGACTTTTAATTAAAAAAACCTGCAGCTCATTCATAACCTTCGACAACTGAAAATTTTTGCCAAAGATAATCGATTTTGGTTTTTTTATTCTATTTTCACCTCCAGCCTGTGTGCTTATCTGTTCAATTCATCGATTAGAATAACTAGATCGACTATGATAAATTGTTCCCCGATAAGCGATTACCACTTTTCGATTACTATTTGCAGTAGACTGGCTCTACATTTGATGACCATGGGAAATGTAAAACATCAAAAACGATGCACATCGGGCGCAGGGAAAAGGAAAGAGATATATAAACGTGCGCAAATTCAAGTTATGATGTCTATGCCATTCAAACGGAATGCAAATAAACTCGAAAATAAACAGTCCCTCAGACACTGTCCGAATATATTAAAATTTTATCATGCATATTTCATTTCGGATTAATTTGAAAAGGTTGGAATTCAAGTTTCGTATCAAATTAACAGCAAAGTGAAGTCGAAAGAATGAAAACGACAACTCTTGGCAAAAGCAACATAAATCTCGTGTTATCGTGAAAAACACTTCCTGCTGCGCGACGAATCTTTGCGAACATAAGTACCAATACAAATCCGGCGTTAAGAATTACTTGTGACTTTTTAGCCGGAACTTAGAAAAGAGTGAAAAATTCGCACCGATAAGTGTCTATCTCGGAAATATTTTTCGCCTAACTTTCCGTTAATAAATATTCGATACAATTTGTTATTCTTGTATCGAATGTCTCAACATATCACCTCCGGATATATAGTACTTGTTTATGAAAAAAAAAAAAAAAGATTTTCTAATAAAATTTTGCTTCATCATAACTGATAAAAAAGTAAATTAAACTTGTTTAACTTTTTTAAATTGAAAAGTCGCTTCAAACGAAGTTTGTGTTTCAACTGGCTGTTTTTTTATACTTTTAACTTTACTGCGCTATTGTAATTCACGCGCAGTTTCGCCTTGCGCACTTTATGAGTGCAGAATACTCGTAAGTCTCAACAGTCTGTTCACCTTGCCTTGGTACAGCACGCAGATAGTCTCTTTCATAGTTTTCTCTTCAATTATTTATGTGTGCCCGAACAGCCGTAGCCTTGAGCTACTCATGATGACTTTCGCGAACTTTTCTTTGCTGCTTCCCAGAAAGGTGTAAATTTATTTTTGCCTCATGTAAAACACACCCATGCAAGAGAGAACCAATTCTATTTTTTTCGTCAAATAAATGAACGCTCGCAGAGATCTCGTTATTAAATAACCGAAAATTGTTTTCATAAGCTTGTGAGAGGGTTGGGTTGCATACAAAAAACTGCATTTTTTTAATCGGTAAAGTTAATAGAATAGGAACATTTACGATTAATTCATTTAAATGTATACCTCATAGTGGTTGCACAAAAAAGTGCACAATCACGTTCAAAAGAGAAAAAACTCTTTTACCTGATGAAAAATTGTACTTCTCATTAGAAGTACTTGTAGAAGAATTTGTAATACCGTCGGGATCGTTGAATTAATGAGAAACGTCGTCTCTAAATTCAATCTGCCAAATTACAGTAATAACTTCATATTTTTCGTGCAACACTTTCTGGAATGCGTTCCAGAATGCGATATCTAAAAAAACATGACTGACGTTCATGATTTTTTTTTTTTTTTCATTCAAAGGAAAAAAGTAAGATGCTTCACACAAAACACTAGAACAGCGCTACTCCCCGAGCGTTTTTAAGACAGAGTTGCCTAAAATGAGTTTTATCTCTGATTCAAAGAATTTGACTTAAGTCTAGGAAGTAGCTTGAAAATGACTGAATGGGATAAGTTACGAATATGCAAAAAATGAGTACGCCACCCTCACGGAAAAAAAATATATTTTGGAAATATAAAAAAATATATATTTTCTATATAAAATATATTCCGGCAATAATGAGTATATTTTTATATATATTTTTTTTATAAATCCCATTATATAAATTTATAAAATATAAAATAAAATATATATTTCATATAAATTTCATTATATAAATTTATAATATATAAAATAAAATATATTTTTTATATAAAAAAATTATAAGAAGCGGCAATAATGAGTATAAATTAAAATATATTTTAGTGAATATATTATCGATCGTGAGGGCATGACAAAAACGTTATGAATTTAGAAAAATTGGACGGTTTGAATTTGTAAGAGTTAATTATAATCGTGAGATAAAAACGTGGAAAAGCTTTGTTATCTGACTTCTTGGAAAGTTTGGACATTGTAAACATACACACAAGTGCAAGGCAATAAATTACATAGATTCGCAACAGAGTGCAGCTGAAAAACTTTTTGGCCCTTTTAGCATCGACACAATAACATATAAATCAGTTCTCATAACGCCGTAGCATAAAAATCAGCAGGGTATTGAAAATAAGTTTTATGATACCAGTTCTTTTTTTTCGTATCCGGGACTTGTAAACTGTGAAAATATTACAATGACGTAATCAGTTTTTAATTAAGATAAACTGTTACGGATAGCAGAGACGAATGTGTGTTTTCAAAGTTTTTTATGTTTCTTTTTTTATGTTTTTTTTTGTGTATCGCGCGAGCTGCAGTGTGTGGTGCTGCATTCATTAGCCTCGGTGATGAAACTGAAATATCTTCTTTAACAGCAGCGACAGAAAACTACATCACAACTAGAGAAAAATTCTTTAAACGAGGATTATATTCGTTCGTTGGCAATATAAATACCTCAGTAAATGCAATATCAATAAAAATAACACACGTCGAGAATATAAGAATTTTTTCTATCAAAATTATATTGGCTTGAGAAGAATGTTATACGTTTGGTGAAAATGTAATTTGTTCTTATTCAAGCCCAGTCGGAGATTCGTAAATGAAATTGGTTTAAAACTATCGACTACGTATCTTCATCGGTACAATTATACGACACGCGACACAGCATGCTGCACACGTAGCCGAGACATTTCTTTTCGTTAAGCTCGGAGGTGTGATTGAAGTGTCACGAGAATTGAAATATAATGAGATTGAACGATGAAAAAGCATCATGGAAAATTGCTTTTTTGATCGAAATTACAGACTTATCAAAGAGGGCCGATAAAAAATAACCTTTCAATATTACCAATTTTTTTGCGGTTGCCAAAACATGATTATCCAATTTTCACACCCGACTAATTTCTCATTGCTACCCGAAATATCTTTCGATTTACATTTTTTGCTCGAATGAAGATGAAAATAAATATGAGCATTCGACATGATTTCTAACGCGTGACTTAGCACCGGCCAAGCGTCGTCGCAATGTTGATCTCAGGCTACGAGAATTTAATCGCCCTCCGTTTCCGATTCGATTTGCTATATAAATCAGTTGGTCGTGCAAATAACGTCGCTTGTAGCGAAAGCTCGGGCTACGTATTAGAAATAACTGAACGTAACCTGATACGGTGATCGTATATTAGATTCGCTTTTGAAAATTTTATAGTAGAAAAACGAAATTAAATACAAAAATATTCGAATAGACAAAAATTGAGATAAAAATAGAAGAAATAAAAAACAAATAACAAAGTCGGAAGAAAAAAATGCGAATAAATTTTACTTTTGCAGAGTAAATTTTCAGGAAAAAAATTTTCCTCTCAATTATTTAGGGAGAGCGGAAAAAGGAAGAATAATGAAAAGCATTTTAGAACCAACATTCAGCAATTGACATCGAGGAGAAAGCTCGCAAATGGGCCGAAGGGCAATTCGCCATTTGCTCGTTACCCCGTAATTTCTCACAATTACCAGGAGAAAAATGTGAGGACGTTTTATTGAATCGATACCCATTTTTATAAATCGAAAAGTTCTGGGCGATCATTGTCGTTCGCTAATTCGATTATGGTGTTATTGTCACGCTAAATGGAATTCCTTTAATCACCTCTCAATGAAAACTCGTCCAAGTGACGGGTCGACGACGATGCCTCGGCTTAATTTTTCCTCGTTTTAATAATGAGCAGATGGTACGGACTGATAATGAAATATATATTAGTCACTTATTTTTGAGGACGATTGTGTGATTCCATTTTGTCGCTAGTTTTCATGTTCCCCGACTTTATGAGACTGACCACCTATCAACTTTTTTGGTTCATTTATAATTGAGTTATTCAGTAGGATTAAAAATTCACATTGATCGGAACTGTGTAAGAGTCACTTCGAAAACTCGTGAAATGTATTCGGTTTGATTACGAGTTTGATGGTTGTTAACATGAAATAAAACTTTAGTAAAAATAATAGTGAGAGCTAACCTGGAGAAAATACTTGACGTCGCGCGAGCGGGCTAGTGTTTGCACGCGGATGTAGGTGAGTGCTCGTTCGATATGGATATTTATGCGACGGTCGGTCCGGAAATCAAGTCTGCCACGAAATTTAGGTGGAATCGTATCATTCGCCCAAGCAAAACAGCCTTTGAATATTCCGGCGACCCATTGAGATAACGAGCACTTTTGTTTAGCATGGAAAACATCGCCACTTGATACGAAATTAGAATATCTCTCATTTCGAGACTTGTTGTGACGTCGCGTGATTTCGAAACGTATCAAAGCGATTTCCCATCAGCTCTTTTTATCCACAAACTGAACTGGAATGTTTTTCTAATTTTTTTTCTCTCTCACAAATTACACCTTTTACATCCAAGTCGAGATTGAAAACACAAGAGGGGAAGAAAAAAAAAACATATTTCATTTAGTGGAACAAAGGGATAAATGAAGTTTTGATGAAGAGGATTTTCCGCTTCTTAAGTATAGAAACGTGACAAGTCGGCCAATAAACTAGTTGCAGTGCGCGACCTTTCACGGCCACGATAAGAAATATAACTCGAGTTTAAAAATCGTAATTCACGCAACGCTGAGTTTTGCTCGCAAAATAGCGTTACAACGAGGGCTTTTTTTTCACCCCTTGACTGTTCTAGATAATACTCACGTGCATCATACAATCTTGCGATATAATTTTGCAAGCCGGTAAATTGCTTTTCGCACCGCTTGACAAATAGAATCAGCATCTCGCAAATCTTGGCTTCTGTTTGCAAAAAGCCAAATAAAAGGGGAAAAAAACGTCACAGAGATTTCGGTTTAATTGAAATTATTATTTACTCTACGTTGTGTAGATTTTAATTACGTGACTCGCAAAAATGTTTGACTAACAGAAGACGCAACAAGTTTAGATATTTTGACGAAATTTATGTTTTTAATAAACCCGCGTACATGTAAGCGCTGATATTGCAATTTCGGACGAAACAAAATCTTGGTTTCATTTGAGCTGCCGCATTTAGAGCAGTTCAAATATTCTATTAGTAAATTGATGATATTTTTTTATTTTCATGCGTCGATGTTTGTTCTACGGTTGGTTATTTCTCTTTATTTTGGCCAGCAATAAAAACCGACGTTTATTGCGGTCGAGGGATTAAAAAAAAAGAAGTAGAAGCTGAAGTGGTCGCAAAAATGTGACTCTATTAAAGCGTAGCTCTGGAGTAGACTTGAGAGACTCCGTCACGGTAAATATCTCTTTCACACGCGATTTCACGTACGGCATTTATTGCGACTATTCCGGTCAAAATAATTCCGCGCGTGCGAACGAGTTGCGCCGCGGGACAAAAGGGGCTAAATATGAAACTTTTCGGTGTTATATTTTATGGCCTCTTTGGACGCAATTAATATTTCATAAAAGTCCGGAGGAGAGGATGAGCTTGTGATTTCGAATGACATTAAAAACTTGATTGCCAGACCGTCAACACTTACTGGATGTGCAACTCACGCGTCTAAAGACATTTTTTTTCGTTACTAATTTCTATCTTAGAGGCGGCAATTACTCGTGTACACTGCGAAATGAGGGTCAAGAACTCAAAGCGGGTGCTTACAACTGCGACGCCACTATGGCTCACTTGAACGCGCGACCCTGACAGTTTCACTACTCTGTGTTGCGGAATTAAATTTTTTTGTATCAATATTCGGATGTTGGAGAAATTACAGATTTGTTTCATTTTAATCAACAATCAAACTGTAAATTAATTCATTTATAATTTTGATTTAAATATAAATTTAAATTAAACTAATTAATTGGTCAATTAAATTTACATTAATTAATTAATCAGATATCATATACACCTCCTATGAATTTAAATCGAACATTGAATTTTTATATCATAAAACAGACGGAATTACACAAACGGTTGAGTAAAACGATTGAAAATACATTGAAGAACGTTTGTGCAACAAATATTTGTTCATAAATTTATTATGGAATTGGGTCCATGATAATCTCTATTTTAACGCCGCTATTTCGACAGTATTATAAAATAAAATGTATATATATATATATATATATATATATATATATATATATATATATATATATATATGTATTATCGCGATAATAGCCGTTACGAAATATTCATAGTGTCAGACAAGAACAATCGTCATTGTTTGTCCAAGTGATTCAGCTAAACGTTTCATCCACCGGTCACAGACAACACTATTGAACGCGTTAAGTGGAACGCTTTGTCGAATGAATTCTGAAGTTTGAAACTGCCAAATGATTTCTGCAGCTTTTTGGAAAATAACGGTCGGGCTATTTGTACAGTTCTGGAAATTGCGTTTCCGGTAAACGCAACCTTGTATCCTCTTCTGTACCTTCTGCGGAATCTTAACAGAAATATATACAATTACTCGAAATGGAATTTCGATGGAAAGTTCAACGTGACAAAACTCAACTTTTAATTCACCATCTTCGTTCGAGACTTTTGCACCGGAAAGTAAATAAAAATTTAAATCTAGTCGATTGATTTGTTTTAATTAAAACCTTGAGAGGGTGAAAAATTCGTTGATGAAATTTCGTCCCCGGGATAATCTTGATTATTTGAATCGCAAATAATGCGAAACGATGGATAACGAGTTCAATGTGAAAAACGCGGTGCAATTTTTTTGTAATTAATTATAATTTTGAATTGGACAAATTTTTTTCAACGCAAGATTATTGAAACTGATGCGCCAAACCGATACACAGTCTGGCTTAGCGAAACTTGTTTATTATAACTTCTTGCGCTTTTATACAGACTCATTGAAGCGCATGCGCGCGCCAAATGGACGAAATTTCCGTCACGAATGATAATAATGATCGCTTCAATTGTATAAAACTTGGGTTCACGAATTTGAAGGGAAAAGAGAGTTTCTTTTAAATCAATGTCGGGGAAAGGAAATTGCTTTGATTTTGAACGTTAATTATATTATCTTGTCGTCCAGTCTTAGTTTTGCTTTTGAAGCAGCAAGAGATTACATTTTTTTCTTCATTATGTATTGTTAATCCTTTTACCGCTTCACCCGTAAAAGCTCAAGTACACATAATTTATTAAATGCAATCATACAGCGCAATCATGTTAACATACTCAAACTTTCTTATAATCTCATAAAAGCTTTACTGTCTTTTCCGACCCTCATCCAATGTGTGTACTACTCAATTCAATTACATGACCGATTTGTCGACAAAAATATAGTTTCAGGATATAAAGATTTTTTGAAAATGATAACAAAATTTCATTGGATAGAATTTGTACCTAAAAATTTGATTGTTTTTTATCAAATTTTCATTTCAGCATTGCTTTATCGAACAGTTCGGGAAAATTCACATATTTTTCAGATGAATTATACAAAATTATTTCGCCGTGTTCATGCCAAAAATGTTTCTTTTTGCCTGAGTTGGGAAACAATATTATTGTATGAAAAACTTGGAACGACAAATGTGAAACGGTTCATTTATCGTATCGAAATTATCGTCGGGTGTAAACAGCGTGAATAATTTGAAACGACAATTTTATATGTGTACTGTAGAAGTATGACTAATAAACAAGTTATCATATAGCCAACAGCGGTCGGGGGTTTTTGGAACAGGCGTGTCAATGCTTATTAAACATAATTACTTGGCACGAGTACTATCGGTTGGATCGAGAAGCCAGTCCTCTGGCTCCATCGAGCAGAAGTCGGGCGAAGTTAGCATTATGCATATATGCATATGCATGGCTGTTTATACAAATAGTCTATGCAAACTGTGACCAGGAAAAATAATCACCTTCCGTGGGTGTCTTTCGCCACAGCACCTACTGTGCTCGGAGTTTCCGGTTGCACAGCCAACGACGTCGCCTTTTTATTTCGTTTCTTTTTTCCGGCCTTTCTTCTTTTCACGAACACCATTGTCTGACTACCAATGCAACCCATGCTAATGTTAATGTACACTCGCTATATACACGAAACGCGCTCTTTGTGAACATTTATAACGGTCAGGCTATCATTTACATAAGCTTGAATTTGATGCTCGCGGAATTTCGTGTGTCCCCGATGTTTTTTAATTCGTGCACATTCTCTCGTTCCTCTGACCTTAATTTTGATAAATGAAATATTATAATCACTCGAGCGCGAAAAATAATTCGTACACTATCTCGTATTCAGAAAACGTGTGTGTATACGTTATCGTGAAATTGTTTGTGCAGCATTGAAAATCATCCGTTACATATATTATATTCAGAAAATTGAATCTCCCATTTTGCACATTTCTCATCCGTCAGAGCAAACAGACATTCAATATTTGCGAATCGCGTCTCGCATTATTCTAGATTTATTTAAAACATCGCGAGAGTTCAATCAGAAAAAATCGACAATTTTTATGAGCAGAACTGCCAAGCACCGTGGAAATTCGGGCTTACATTATACGGCTCGTAAAGATGGCCGGGCACAGTCTACGAGAATCCATAAGAATGAAACTGTGGCCGGATTTCGAAGTTTAGTATCGAATTCGAGAGAGCGTTGCGCCGAAATGTATTTCCGTTAAATCTGAGGACTACTCTCATTATATTAACATTATATAAACGTTTTACGAATTTCAACTGGCGGGAATGAAAAAAATTAGACGCGACTTTATTGTCAACTGTCAGAAAAATATCAAAGTCAATCCCGTGGAGAGTCGCAGGATAATTACAGAAGAGCAAAATTCATTTTCACAGAGCACGGAAATGATGAAAACATCTTCTCGTCAGGCGTCGATACCATTTTTTTTCATCGTCGTATTCAAAAACAGCGCCGGCAAAATACTCGATCTCACGTATTTATCTCTTTGTTCCATTCGTTTTCATCAAAGCCTTTATGTCTGGCTCGGCATTACAGCAAGATGTGATTCGGTCTTATTTCCGTATAACCACAATGATGCTTTTGTCGTAGACGCCGACCCTTTGTTCCTTCGACGTCGTTTTGTACAAACAAATATGTGCGCGAAGAAATAGAAAAGAGAAAAATGTCGCGTTCTAAGATTGACCGCAATCCAATTACATTAATTACAACGGTAACTGTGAGTCGGGAGAGGGCGAGAGTGAAGATAGCGAAAACACAGCGAGCGAACAAAATGGTAGGGCAAATTTAAAAAGTTGCATCGCGAAAAGCAACGGCTTATTACTCACGGGATGGATATCCTGCGAGCGATCATAAATTACGAGCGATGAAAACATTGAGCTCCGCTGGGATACACGTGCTTACTTTCTGTCTCTCTCTCAACTCTGTGCAGCAGCTCGTTTCGGCATACGAGAATGTTTTTATTTGCACGGGCACTCTCGGATTAGACGAAATCCGTGCTGGCTCTATAATAAAGTTATCATTTTTAAAACACGTACGATTTGATAACATACGCCCACGTATACGAGCTGCGCGAGCAATTCGATCTGTTTCGGACAGTTACATATAGAATTCGCTGTGTGCGAGTTAAGTGGATAATACGATTAGGATAATAGTAGGGACTTTATGAAATAACGATTGCAAAAAAAATCAATGAACGCGAATTTATACTAGCATGATAACCAATTTGGTCTGCGATAAACAAGAGGTAGCAGTTGAATATCCCGAGCATATGCATGGGATTATGAATATTTATGCGAAAAAATGCGCCGACGACGTGGAACCATCGGGGAAGGGGGAGGGGGGGTGAAAAAATTAAATTGACAAATTTGTTGGAAAAGTGAATGTCGCGAATGTTTTTTTGCGGCGAATTATATTACATCGAGTTTTGGAAGGCAAACTTGGCGAGTTGTCGGCGCATCGTCAAAGGTAATCACTGTTGACCGAGGGGCGATTCTGGCTCCTGAACTCCATAATGAAGATAAAATTTGTTTAACGTGCAGACTTTTGTCTGTCTCGGATAATTCATGAGCCAACAAAAACGATCGACTACAGCTTAAATTTCTTGTGCAATTTTCGAGCAATCTCTTGCGAGCTACAGACCACTTTTTTTACCCTCAAAAATCAAGAGGGGGTAGAAAAAATATCTCACAAAAAAAAAACAATTAAAAAAAACAAAAACAAACGTTGGTTTTTAAAGATCCAACTTTTTAGCACGGTTGAACATGAAAGCAAGACAAAAACAATTAACTAATTAGCTCGTTGTTCAATTAAAGTGACGTAAAAGCAATTACCTCAGGTGGAAAATGTTTTTGACTGCTGAAAACGATGAAGAGAAATAGCAAGTTTTCTCGTGACGGAAGGTGGGATGCTGATTTTTATAATTAAAAAAAATAGGAGGGGTACATTTAAATGATTTCGTAATTGAATAAAGTCTCGACTGGATACGTGAGCGTTTACGTTACGGGCGAAAGAAGTGTTGGTGATACGCAATTAGTGGATATCCGAATACACGCGGAGGCCGAGAGCGCGAAATCGATAGGCGGCCAGCGGAGCAAACATTACGAGGTGGTATCGATCGGCGTGCGACCGGCGGCATTATGCGGCCACCGAACTATGGATGCAGATGTCAGGACACGGGTATTTAACATCGCGGCCATCGCTTATTCCCTCGTTACTCTCGTGCAGGTGGTTAGGTTCGCTTGAAATTAATGCGCGCAACTCGCTCGGCCGATCGCAAACTTCAATTGATTATTGCTAACACCAGGCCGATCGGCATCATTGAATCAAAACGAACGACAAACATTAAACCTATGGTCAAGTGTTATTGTTCTCCTATCGTTTCACTCATATTGTTTCCTCGCGCTCTTCACTGTTGGTACCATACACAACTTCACGTTTATTGTACTACCAAGTTGCCACATCGGTGGGATATAAAAATATATTTTTCAACTCGCCATCATCACTTTTTTATTATATATAAATATTTTAAAATCCCTTTGTAACGATACAAAAAATGTACAACACAAGTTTTGTCCATACTTGTATACCACTAATATCCTACACTAAGTTATAAATAATAATTTTATTACGGCGAAAAAAGGTTACATTAAAATGTGATCAAATTACCAAACTGTACGATAAACCAGTGATATAATACCCAGTTTGTTGGTTTTTATTGAATTTGCTTTTGATTTAAACATCACGCAATAAAAATTAAAACCATTTTGATAACAATTATTTAGAGTTTCTAAATGTAAGGAGAGAAATACGTGTGGTAAAGAAAAAACATTTTTTTCTTTTTATTTTTGAAATCGATAGTTCAACTATCCAAGAATATAATCCCAAAATATTGCATCAATCCCCGGGAAAAAAAGTCCAGGTCTGATCAGACCTGGAAATAATTCTGATTAAGTCAAAATATGTAAAATTTTACAAAATTTCTATCTGATTCATGTCTGATTTTACATGATCAGACAAAATTTTGTCGAATTAGGTCCGTTCTCAGGTCTGATAAGACCTGGACTTTTTTTTCCCGGAAACTCAACTTCTAATCCAGTATGGTAATGGGTTATTTGTTAATATAATCCGCTTAATAATCATAATTATAAAAGCTATTATTATAATTATTATAATGATTATATTCTATACAAAAATAACTACGATAGTAATGGTTGAAAATTGTGTGGGTGTACAAGCCTTTCCAAGTCAATGTCTACTTGAAAGTTAACCAATGTATATTAAAGATTCTAAATGTCGAGATCTTGGAACCACATTTCAGACGAGTTGTGCTGCGATATAAACTGACGCGCCGAAGTTGACTATAATTCTGATATTTGCAATTATAGAGCATTCACCAAGCCAACATTACATTAGGCAGCAACCAAAACTTGCAGTGCAATTACTGTTATTATAACTGACGATTGCTATGCTCATTGCTATAATATGATTTAGTCACGGATTGTGTAGCACGAACAACGATTGCACTCAGTTAGTATAATAATTGATAAATAGTTCGTAAAGTTTGCGTTAAACAGGCTCGAAATATCTCTGAGTTATCATTTTAGCCATACTAGTTCTGTTAATTGAATCAAATCAAATTTCGTTTCCTACCAATGATAATTTGCCAGCAAAAGATCCCTCTTTTGTCCCAATATGTGTGAATCCATGGTTACCTTTGTCAAACTACGCTTTATAACATTGCAAAATTATAAGAACTGATTTTCGAGTTAATTTTCTGTTTCGTTTCGCTAACTTTATGATTTTGCAATTAGGACACGCCGAGACAATTCTGTGGCTTTGAGTAAAAACCAGTTAACAGCAGTTGAAAACTTTAAAAAATAATACATTTTTTAAAACAAAATTAGAGTTCTGAATAATGTTGAAAAATGTGAATTACAGTTTTTTGATCCCCATAGAAACACTTCTTTGAGTTCGCCTTATAGAAGTAGATAAAAGAACAACGTAAAAAATGTTTTTAACTTAAATGTACAAAAAAGCACTTAACTCGTGTTTCCTCACAGCCACAGAATTAACCAATTTTAAATGCAAATTAAAATAAAATTGACGAAACTAAAATATCCCCGTAATGTATATGCAATTGATATCTATTGCAATCAACAGTTACGATGAATCTTCGGACAGTTGGGAAAACGATTTCAAAATCGTCCGTTTATTCGAAATAAATCGTTTCGAGCGGTTGGAAACAAAGCCCCGTGTCATCCTTCTTGTCGGCACACATTTCTACGTCGACGCACACCCTGACAGCTTGTCGTTATTTCAATCGCCGATATTGTGATGAAACCGTGTCACGTTGCCTTCGTCGCGAATTCTGCGACATATATAAATACACGTTGCGGCATTAGTGCTGCCGCGGACTCTCATATTGAAAATCACAGCTGCAAAAATAAAATGCTAATGTTTTTTTTTCGTCACACGCTCCGCGTGTTTCGTTTTAAATGCGATTTGACGTATTGTGCGGTTACGGAAACAATGCGAGCTATTGTTTTTTAAATGTTGTATATATGGTTACCGATAGAACCATAAGTTTCATTTCTACTTTTTTGTATTCATTTTATTTGTTTAATTTACAACCATTTTGTCAAACTAATTGGTTGATTTTACGTGAACGAAACCATGATTATTTTTTTTCTTTCGTTCCGAATGGTTATTGTTATCATACTTTTGGGGAAATATAGAAGAATAAGTGGAACCATCCTTTGTCCAGCATTCTACGTTCATCTTATCAGCGAAAAAAAATATCTCTGTAATTCCGCAGTTCAATATTTTTATATTTCCTCTGAAAATTCGTGATCGAAAATCGCGTCTCTTTGCAGGATCAGATAACATTTGAAATGGTTAACGAGATCAATTTTTTCGATAAACGACTTTTTCCTTTTTTACCCTGGTCTTCAATTCAGCGACGAATATCCCCTGCGGCGGATTCGGTTTGCAGACGGAAACAGAAGAAGGAAGTTCCTCGCGTATACCGCGTTAACATCGCAAATGTCCTCGAATTCGATCACGCTCCATCCCAATCACGGAAATTAAAATTCGCGTTTCCTCACCGGGTGTAAGAAAAATCAAAGATACCTTGCCGCGCTGCTGACGGAAACCTCTAGGTTGTCGTTAAAAGCTTCCACCTTGTTTTAATTCGACCTCCGGCGAGGGTAAAATTAAAATGGGGGAATCAGCTGCGTCAACTCCATCAAACTGCAATTTCGTAGAATAATTTATAACGTTAACGTACATAAAATGATTAAGGCGTTTTTTTTTAAATTAATTTACAAAACAAAATTGAAAAGCGATAAACCGAGATTTTTTTATTAACTTTATTTATCAATGTTCTTCGTCACTTCTGACTGTTCTAGTGCGATTAAAAAACAATTTTTTCTAGATCAACCTAATCTATTTTCCACTACGTTTGCCTCTAAATTTCTATAGCATCTCGCTGGGCGTGCAATGTTGTTGTTGAAAATGTACGCAAATTTATTTTTGAGTTCAATATTTTTTGCATTAGAAAGTTTGTTGCCTTGAGCGCACCCGTTATATACGTTAACAAGCGCCGATACTAGAAGAACAGTGGACGAGTAAGAAAAGATAAGTCACGCGCACAAAAACCGCCCTTATCAAGTGCTCAACAGTGCTCTTAAGAGGCACGATTTTTCTCCACCGTTTATATGTTCCGAGCTCAGAACATCAACTTCTTGATATCCATCAAAATACTGAATATTAAATTAGACTTGAAGACTACTTTTACTTTCTTCCACGAATTTACAAACGTCATTACTTTTTTAGCAAGGAATCGTTTCATTTTTCATGCCACTGATGTTTTTCTTACAAAAACAAAACAAAACCAGAATCAGCACAATAATATATTTAAAAAATTTTTTTTAATAATATATTATTTCATATATGTTTTATAAATTTTTTGTATAATTTGATTTTATATTCTGTAATTTATATAAAAGTGTTTATAAAATAAATATATTTTGTATAAAATTTTCATAAATTGGTTAATATTTTCATCCGTGAGGGATGATAAGGATGAAAGTTGAGAAAAACTGTTATATTTTATACCACGTAAATGGTGCGCCTAATGAATCTCATATCCTGTAAGTTAAGGTGGGGGGATGTAAAATCAAATTTCCAGACTTCCATCAATACAGAAGCTCCGCAGCGAAAAAAACGATTTAAACGCAAACAAAAATTATGTTGATAAAAATGTAATTGTTTTGAATAATAAATATCAATTTTGGAAAGTCTTGAAACATTTTTAGACTGGAAGGGTACGCAGCGTTTTATAGCATAAAGTTATAGGAAAACGTGGGAGTTGTCAAGCCGGTGGCGATAACAAGACGTAGCCGGTGGAGCAGTGATAATATAAGCGACGGATTTTAGTGCCTTTCATGCCGGGTTTGACCATTATATCACTATATCTTTAACCTATGGCACTACGGCACTTAGTGCTGCCGCTGTTCATCATGGCCTTCTTTTGTCAATGACGTTTTGTTGTCGGCTCCCTTTTCGTTTGTCTCTTTTATTTCCGTTCTCGTCAGCTTTTTCATTTCTCTTGCTCGCGCTTTGCACAAGTCACGTCAAAGACGTTGTTGCCAATAAAGCTATACTTTGATCGGTTCGCTATTCAACGGGAACTTAAACACACCATTAGAAGCTTATGCATGCAAGCATCATTCGTATTGCTGAAATTTAAATAGCAAAATGTAATTCACATCGTAAGATCAAACAAAATAAAAATAATGAGTGTCTCTTGTTTTTATTTTGTTTTGTTCAGTAAGTTTCTCGCAACTCTCATTCTCATTAATCCTTTTTCATCTTGACATACTAAATGCAAAAGAAGTAAATAATGTTGTTCCCATTTTGTAATGTTTCTCCATTTTGTTTTTTAAAATTTAAAAATTAATGAGTGCATTTTATCTATGTTCTCTGACTCACGAAACGACGTGCCTAGAGTATGAAAAAAAATATAAAAATGAATGAAAAAATCATGTTTTTCCATTTTGTTGTTTAAAAGTTAAAAATAAATGAGTACATTTAATATACGTTTCTAACTTACGAAACAACGTATTTAGTTTAGAGGGAATAAAAAAGAAAAACATGACTAAATAAAAAACCATCATTGTAATTTAATTTGATTTAAGAAATCCTAATTTTTAATCTATCATTGGAGGTGAGTTAGGACGACAATAATTAAAAAGTAGATTTCGTTGGAAAATTTGCATGAATTCGCACCATTAAAAAAAGTTGAAACTCATTTCTGTCTTCATTAAAAATGTTCCAGGTAAAATGACACGTTATAATCGAACGATTTTTTTTAACGAAGCTCTTTTTTTGCCGAATCATGCATAATATACATTAAAGAACATTCACTGCTGTTATTTCATTCTCTTTTTTACTTATTCTTCGTACTAATACAAGATATTATAACTAAGAGTCATCGAGTCATAATACGAATCATCATACGAATGTAATGTTTCAAAAAAAAAAGAAAATTGCCGTAAAAGTTTTAATTACCATAGAATAAGTAGTAGCTAATTAATATCAAACAAGATGTGCTTTGAGATTAGCTTTTCATATGATTTCTCGAGTGACACGAATGTAGAAATTAGAACACAACAGTAACATCGGTTTCTCTGAGCTGTGAATTTGTTTTGGGGCGTGTGTTTCTCGTATATATTTTATATTCAAAAGGGTATGTTTATGTGCAAATTACAACTCGCAAGCTGGGATGAATTAAAGGTATAAGGGCGCACCATGAAGGCGTCAGACAAGCGGTTAGTATTGGGCACTCTAGAGGATTAACTCTTACATCATGTTGTTGTTCAAATATGTACACTATAGAATATAGCGTCAATTAATAACCACAAGCACTTTCTCGCAAAATAATGACGAAGTGAAATTTTCGATGATGGATAAAAACATCGTGTAAACAGTTATCACATTTGAAAAGCAAACGAATAAACAAAATACTGCTAAAAATTATATGGTAACTATGGTTCATGTATGGTTGCGTATATATTTCACTGCATATATACATTGGCTGCATATAAGTAAACAACTTGATCATCAACTATTTAGTGAGAATGTCAAAAAGATTTAGTTTTTCGTTTCGTTCGTGAAGTTCGGAGGATGGAAAAGGTTGAGTGTAAAAAAATTTGCATCTTCACATCCTTAGCAAAGGGTGAAGGGCGAAAATGAATTATGCCAGGCAAATGTATATCAATTCGATGCACCGATTTTATTTGTCCGACGGGATCGGTGAAATCGACGAGAGGTTTTTATTGGACGTTGTCCAAGAGAATATTTTTGACACGCACCTTTTGACTGTGATTCAAACGGATCGTTTGATCGTGAAACACATGCACTTTTGAAAATCATTTTCAAAAGAACGAAATGTTGCGAGGGATTTGCGATAATTTTCCCAACCCTTTTTGCAGGCCTCGCGGCAAAAAAACAGACGAAAATAAAAACGAGAAGCCTGAAAAACGATTCGAGTTTAATGAATGAATTGAAATGGAACGACTTCTTTCGCCCGCGAACGTACATTTGCATAATTTCATTCACGGTATTATAAATGACTAATATGTGAATGGATTCCGCGTGAATAAAATTTACCCTCTCTTGAGCGCTACCGATTCAAGTCAATCAAATTTAAACTAGTGGTAATGTGATGATGTATCACTTGAAAGAATTATAAGTATAGTAGCATTGTAATTGAATGGGCGGTAAAATACACGACGGTGTGATCCCGGTAATCGACGAATTCCGATGGCACTGTTCCAGACGGAACAGACTCAGCTTGCTGAACTCAACGCCGACTGCAGAGCAATGCATCACTAGAAAGGAGACACGACTATTACGCCGCGCCCTCTTCTCAGCCACCCCCTTGGACTCGAAGTTTTCTCTTATCCTGCTCACACCATTTCACTTGAATTTTTTCTCTCATTTTCATATGAAAGAAAAAAAATATTAATAATGATAAGAATGCAAGCATTTTCGGGCAAAAAGAGGAAATTGAATTGAATTAAAAATTTTTGAAGGAGCAACGGAGGAAGTATAAAAAAAGAGAAACTATACATAAGAAAAATGAAAAATCTGGAAACATACCAGGTCACATTTTATCCGAACAATTCATCGTTGCGGAGACGGTTACGGTCCAGGCTGCACCTCTAATAATTCGTAACGCCGTGCAAAACACAAAAGGGGGAAAAATTGTAGAAAACAGCAGCTTAATACGTCAAAATAATTGTAACAATTTGTCAAGCAAATGCCTTGCCTCGTTACGATTTTTTATTTATATGAAACATTGTTGGCATTTTTTGAACAGAAACAAATACAAAAATTGTGTTACAATCTGACAATAAGGAAAAACGTATTGTGGATAGAGAAACAAACAGTTTATTTAAACTTTTGACAAGTTACGGATTTCAAAGCAGCCTATATAGTTTTCCATCGGAGCTTTGCGTATTGTAACTTGGTCAAAAATTTTTCAATATTTATTTTTTAAATTTTCATCATGCGAGCTCCTGTTCAAAAAGAATGCACTTCAAAATATTGCTGCATGAAAAATGCCTCTATATTTTTGAATGAATGGAAACGGCTTCAATTGTAGGGACCACTTTTGGAATACCGCAAGGCACAGGCATTTCGGAGCAAAATTTTGTTCATTATCAAAAAAAAATGCGAATTGACGCATTTCTATAAAATGATATCGATCTTTCATTCTGTCCGTTCGGTGCAATACAGAAACAGCGCCGCAAAAATATCCGCTAAATGAAATATACAACTTTTGGTTAATACAATGCCTCTTTTGAATTGAACACTCATATCGTTTTTTAGCGCCATGATATATATGACACAAAAGACAAACGATTCGCCAGTTGCTCATGAAAGCCTTTCCCGCGAGCAGCGTCAATATTTCGCGCATAAAACTTTTGTGTATCTTTGCACAAACGTCGCGGACAACGAGCAACCGGCTCTTATTGTAAATCAAAAGTTATTGCTCGGCGAGCACAAAAGTTCGAGTGCGCAACTATTTACATTGTGCGACCAGTAATTAGCTTGAAAGTTTGCCCTTTAATTACAACGTCACATCAGAAAGCAAGAAGACAAAATTGGCGAGGTGGAATTATCCGATATTCTATTCCATAAAACGTAATTTCAAACCCAAGTCAATGGTAAGATTTTTTTCATCAAAATAAATGATTTTTATTAAAGAAAAAGAAAAAGTAAATCTATTTCGTGTGTCATTGTATTCGAAAGTGTGCATGCGTGATATTGCATGATCGTGAATTTTTTAATAATAAAGTGCCACAGTTGGAGCGAAAGACGAGTGCATTTTGATACGCACATTCGATTCGTCGAATATGTGCGATTTTTGCATGATGTCAAAGTCTAATATAAGATTCTTTTGCTGTAATATGTGAGTTTTAGATGCTTTCAATTGAAACCAACAAGTCAATGAAATTTGAAAATTTGACTTTGATTTGCTGGAGTTTAAAAATTCTATAAGTTCGAATATTCAAATATGTTTTGACAACTTAACACTTTCCCAGGTAAGTTATTTCATTTTTACAATTTTGTAAAACAAAATTGTACTTATTGTACTGTTAAATATTAACTTTTAACAATTAAATATGGATACGGATAAATGATTTCCATCAATTTATGTAGTTCAATATATTTGCATGTTCTGAAATTGAAACATAGTGTTGATTTCAGTTGTGAATTTATTGAAAATATTGATGTATGTTCATTTACCTAACATAAATAAAAAAGAATCAATTCAAATATTTACACTTATAACTTAGTTACATAAAAAAAAAATTCAATATTGTACAAAGAGATATATAAAGTGGGATGTGTGTATCGTGTTGATGCTTTTTATGTTACGTAAAATGACAGAAATACCCTGAGGGTGTTTCTGTAGAACATAACTCGCGTTTGGCTCATTCATTGTCTTACATGAAATAGGTTTTAAGCCGGAAATTGAGGTTCCCTTGTTAATATCAAAACTTGTTCATTGTATTAATTTTATCTGATAAAATATTTTGTTGCTTGTTTTCAAGCGGCGTGGTATTTTGTGTTGTCTCAAAAGCTCTCACGTTTCAAAAATTTATTTTGAAAAAAATAGACGAAGTTTAGTTGACCTCCGTAAAACTGATATGACATAGTGCGCAAGATGAGATACGCGTTTATCTTTAAGAGTTACAAATATTTGTATTAATTCCGCTCAGTATCCTCAAATTCAAAACTGCTGGTAGTATTAAAAACAACAGAAGGTCTCCACGCATCAGAAATGTATTTTCATATAAGAAAAATATCTCGGCAAAAATTTCCCTTAAAAATTACCCGGCGAAAGAAGATTATATTAAAAATATCAATCGTCCTCATTAAATTACCACGATAAAACATAGAATTTTTATCAAAAACGGGCTATGATTATTTCTATCAAATTGTCATTTTAGCATTGGCAAACATATTGGTAAAAATTCACACATCACATTCACGTATTATTTTTATATATCATTAATTACTATTTTTAGTAGTCCGCAAATTCTGTTTAACCAAAAGCAGAGAATTCGAGGGAACACAACACTGCTTCCCAGAAAAAGCAAAAACTGGCTGGCTAGTAATCCACATTTTATTTATTATTTTTTTTTAATTTGTCTCGAAGTCTAATATAGCAGTAAAATTACACACGGACCATAAATTGACATAGAGACAAAACAGAACGATTAATCTGCAAATGCAAATTAATCAATTCGTGATATTATATTGAATAAATAAATTTGAATAAGCTGATACAATTCATGATACGCTGCTAATAAATCGTGGAACGCCGTTTGATAAATTTAGTTCCCATGCAATATTAATCTACTTGATTTGTTTATTTTATCAGCACGTCAGAGAGAAAACGAACTTTTTAAGATTGTTTTTTATGTTTTTGTAGACACTGTGATGTTTGCGTTTACCGAAGCAGAAACAGACACCATTTAGAAGACTTTTGTTTAGCAATTGTTCCAACGTTGGGTCAACGTCGATGGGCCAACATGGAACCAACGTTGGTGGACTGCGTATGGAGCGAATGTCAGCGAACAATGTAAGGCCAACGTAGAATTTACATTCCTGAATAACATAGAAATTATGTTTTTATTAATTTTAGTAGAAAAAAACAAACATTTCGTTGGCACATAAACATTAATTTTTAGTTTTTGTAATTGTAAATTATTGTTACAATGTAATAACTTATCTTGAAGTTCATTCAATCAGATACAATTTTAATCGTTATGAACATATGAAGAAAATTTTAACTCATTTTCTACATTTCATAACCTCAATACAACGTTTCACTTGACAGTTTAAAAATTTTTTGAAAAAAAAAAGTTGTCGAACAACGTCTGTACGATTTAACTAACTTCATAAAAATGTAGTTACGATTGTATTTTTTTGCCTGGGTAAATGTTTGTGTGAAAAATATAAGAAGTACATTAAAAGATTGGCACATTGTAGACACACTTGCGTCGAAAAATTTGCATAACATTGTATATCAAAATTTATGTAACGCTGGCAAATATTGACGATCAGAATGCGGAAGCTCCATAATTATGGATATCTGAGTTGTGAAAACACGTATCACATCTGAAAGAGACGCAGACGCGTTTTAATTTGCAAATTTCGCCTTTCCCTCCAGAAATCAATATGTAATAAAAAAAATTTCTACATGATAAATTTTGTATGTTACCAAAATAATAATCAAAGATTATTAGTAGAAATAAAACTAGTTCGATACATCAGATTCATAAAAGTTTTTATAAACATTTTTTTTCGTTTCAAGCCATTCAACATTGAATTACATCGGTTTTAATGATTCAAACATTACTAACACACGTTTCACCATTTATTCAAACACGCGTAAAGGCATCGCTTCATTTTATTTAAGGAATCGATTCATTTTATTAAATCTTAATGAAATCATCGCACTAATTTTTGAATTTAATTTTATTTATTCACAGCAAAAATAATGTATTAAATGAAACGTTTTTATATTCACTTTTTGAATATTTAAAAATCTTTTCCTACCTCATTAGTATGTGAACATTATTCAATTATTCAAAAAGTTACTACAAAAACGTTTCATATAAAACAATATTTATGACAATGTTTATTTATTCTCATAAAGACTGATCGTAATTTAACAATCGTTAATGCAATTTTTTGCAAATTAATCAAATTAATAATTTGTATTCCTATTTGTCACAGAATACAGGAGCGTAAACCGTGGGATTTTATTGAATTTATAACCCGAGCAGAAATGTTCCAGTTGAATGAACGTTTTGGTTTGACATCAGTCAAAGTCGTTCTGACGTCGGTCAAATGTTGGCATGTAACACCTCCCGACGTATACTATACAACGACGTCTACGTAGTTTCAACGTTGAATTTATATCAAACCAACGACGCTTAGTTACGTCGGTTGAGTACCTCGAACCGACCACGGTTTTGTTATACTATCAATTTCGATACTACGTTGGCTACCGACGTCTGCCAAATCAACGTCATTCCAACGTTGAAACAAATATAGCGTCGGATATTTCTACACGAGAATCGTCTAGAGCAGAAAATGAACGTGCAACCGTTGCTCGGAGTTTCAGCCTTAGTATTACCACTTGTTTCGTCAAGCGAATACATCAATGGAAACTGAAATGTAAAATTTTACGGAATTCGTGAAATTTCGTCGCATTTGCTATCACGTTGCGCCGCGCGAGACGTCGTTGTATTAGAAATTCCCCGGTTGCGGAATCTGTAATAACAGACGAAAGTTTCTATGACAGAAGATTAGCGATGTCCGTCGATTTCATTAGCCGAATTCACACACTGTGCCACCCCATTCCACGTAGACCTACATAAAAGCTCGACTCACATTTAGGTAACGAGTTCGTTCCTGTTGCGATATATACTAAAAACGTCTTATGAGATATATCTCTCCGACATTAAAAAAAAACTTAGCAACAATAATGAAATCTGTTAACTTAGAAAAACCAGGAACATTTGAAAGTTATAAAAATTCAAAAAAATTGATTAACATACAATAATAGTTGTAGATCTGCCAAAAAATGTTTTTTCTGTTTCCTAAATTATTATTAACAATTTAAAAAACTTACAAACAGAAACATGGAAACTTATTGAAAAAATTAAGGAAACTATTTCGAACTGAAAATCAGAAGATCAGAAGATGAATTGTAAATAATAAAGCTTATTAAATAGTTCATGAAAGACTCATTATTGGCGTGCTTTAATGGTTAATTCATAAATAAAAGATGGAGCATAGTTCAATATTAATTGAACAACCGTAATTAGTAACGTCTCAGCGATAGAAATCATTGCCTGACTGAATCGGGTAAACCTCTGTAATCTAATTGCATTTCAGGCAGAATTGACTTGATTTCGAATGTCTACAATTATTGGACTTTCAGGCTTAATCATAGCTGATGCACGTCAATTAATTTATAACAGAAGATTTTATAACTTCTGTGCAACTTTATTATAACTTGAGTTTGCTATCGATTTTTTGTCCAAGCTTTATACCGTCATTGATTAAAAAAATATGTCAAAGTGAAGAAGAAAACATGGTTTTTAATTTTAGTACAATTAGCCTGTTGTCAGTATTTGTAATCAAAAATTTGTAATAACGAAAGATAATGAAAAAAAAAGTTATTGGGCACTAAAAAGTTAACGATTTTGATAGATTTGTAAGACTTGCAATAACGACTATGGGCTTCCTATAAAAAGGAAAACAGGATTCATATTGGCTGCGAGCGATCAATCAAACAACAAATTGCATTATCAAGTTATGACGCTCGATAGCTAACTTAATTAAAAGGAAATCGACTTCTGCTAGTGACCGCATGAAATATGATCACGATATAATAAGTCTTTGCCTATTTTGTCGTCGCGGGGAAATATGATTAAGATCAAAAGCCGAATCGGATGCGGAATCCTTTGAACAGTGGAGTTGCGAACTAAAAGTGCGGGCCGAGTCAGGGACGGAATTAAAGTTCAATTCAAAGTCAGTTGCCTCGTTCGACCTGAAAAACTCAAAGTTACTCCCCCCCCCCCCCATCCCCTCCTTCTTTCAAGTACAAATAAATCCCGTTCAGCTATATTTTCTTTGTCAAGAAATCGATATGATTGCCCAATTTTTCGCACGCACGCAACATAAGTGCACCAGTTGCAAAATGAAATACAATTCACGTGTGGAAGAACCGGATCAACATAATTCATTTATTAACCCTTAACACATTATAAGGGTGCACGAAAAGTTAACAATTTCAAGTCCGACATCATTTTAATTAATTAACTTGTATATTCATGAAGTTATATTAAATCAACATGTCTGTTTTCAAAAACTTCACAGTAGTGTAAGATTGAAAACTAGAAAATGTCTGGCCATGTAAATTTCAAGCTACAAGAACTAACAAAATTTTAACTCCTTGGCACATCGTGTACTGGATATTTTTCTTCTCAAAAAATTACAAAAAGCTTGGATAAAAATATTCAAAAATTGTAAGCTCGGTTATCAAAAACATTTTATGTTAACAATAACAACTATATTAAAAATATTTACAAAATTTAAAGAGTTAAAGTCCTTTTTCCAACATTCGCGAAATTGATGAATGCTTCATGAACAACGACAGAATAATTGACCTAATAAAATGAAATTTGTTTGGAAATGTTTTTGATTGTTCAATACGAGAAACTTTTTATTGAAAAAAAAATTATTTGAAATGTGCAAATAATTTTAACATCGTATTGGATAAATTAATTGTTTGAGCTAAAAAGTTTGCTATGTTCAGCCAACCGACAGCCAAGAGTTTTACTGCTGCAACCGCGGTGAGATTAATACTTCCCTTTTGACCTAGCAAAATATTTTTTCGTTCCGTTTAGTAACAATAATGTTTGGAAGAAGTAGAGGTCTCATATGAAACATTGTTCCCGTTGTTGCATTTAATGCTTCCATAATAAATGTGTAATAAATAAATTAAAATGTTTAATAAATAAATTGTTTGTTTCAAAATTTCATTATAAAATCTTAAAAATTCAATCCAACAAATATAATTCTATTAAAGTTGTCCAGTATGTATATATATATAAAAAATATAAACCACTAAATTCGCATTACCAACGTTATTCATTTTTTATCATTCGATTTTATATAAAAAAAAAAAAAACATCTAAATTTTGCTCACGTAATCCATTGAAAACTCACGTTGCAAATTCATGTAAAACCCATGAAATCACATTGTCATGTCTGTAATTTTATTGAATTCATTTTTTTTTTTCGTGAAAAGTTGCAAAAGCAGAGGAATTGTGAAACATGATATTCGTATAAAACATTCCAGGAATATCAAAGAAAAAGTACAATGCGCACGAAGCTATTTTTCTTAGGATGATCTGGACGTAAATAAAAAGTATTCGTGGCTTCCGAAAAACCGCTGGTGTTCGTTGTTCTTATTATCCACATATACCTATGTATCGCTACGACTTTCAAACTTAACAAAATTTGATTACAAAATGTCAATTGAGTGCGAAAAATTATTTCACTTTTTATTTCTTGTGTTGAAAAATAATTGATAAATAATATCAAATTATTATGCTGCTGACGTTCAAATACTGACTGACGGGCACAAAAGTTTCATTCACGGTTTCTTGTTTGTTTATTAGTTTGTTTGTTTATAGTTGCGAACAAATTTAAAAATCTGTCGGACAAAAAGAAAGACCCCAAGTAAAAATTTAGACTAGATTTACGGAATAAATTGGCTTACTGGTTTCTGGCCAAGTAGTGACAAGGAAAACTAGTCAGTTACAAACCAGAACGTCACGCACTATTCCTAGTTACTAGCCAGGCGTACTAGGCAGGTGTAGCTAGTATTTTGCCAGAAACTGCTCATTATATGGATAGAAACTGCCGTGGTCAAAATAAGTTTTTCTGGTTTTTATTTTTTGATATTTAATAATAATTGTTATATAATTTATTTGATTAATTTGATTTGATGGATGAATAGATTTGATGAAATAAACTTTTTTCTCCAAATTTATTTATTTCAAATAATTTTATTTTTAAAATGAAAATTCTTTTAATTTATATTAACTATAATAAATATAATTATATTTATATTTTAAATTTTACAAGGGTTTAAAAATACTTCAAAAATCAAATGTCAAGTTCACTTTTTATCACTTTTTATTGAATTTCTGTAGGGTCTACTGGAGCCCGGGGCTCAACCGAGATTTATCCAGAGTTGTCAGGCCTCTTTTATATGTCCGCAAAAAATTATACTACACGGAGAGCAAAAGTATATGAAAATCGCATGGCGGCGCTCATACAATTAATACATGTCGCGCTCATGCAATTTTTCTATGAGTTTTTATCAAAAATACAAGGCCACCATTGAATCGTTCCAAATAGTCGATCAAAGAATTTTTCTATGCGCCCATAGGATTATTCTATGTCAGTCGAGTACTGTCAGAAGCCACTGTTAGAAGCGTCGCAATCTTTACACGCTTCACACAGGATTTTCCTATGGGCGCATAGAATTCTTCTATGACCACACGTCATAGAGCTAAGCTATG
>JAPYZS010000631.1:0-37417 GCA_030522925.1 Trissolcus japonicus | reverse complement strand
TACATGTTATACTTCGGAAAAAACCCAAAATTAATAGTTAATAAATGATTCGTGAACATAACAATACGGTCATAACTGTTAAGAAATATTTAAAAAATTGTTTGATTGCGTGGAATTCATAACTGTTAGAAATCCTTTTTCTCAGTGCACAATTTTATATTACGTCTTAGTCGAGGAATATTTTTTCGAGAAAATCATACCTTTTTCTGTGTCATCATCTTTGTTCTAAGGCGTATTCAACAAAAAAAAGTTACGCGATATTAAATTTCAAAAAACGTTGACAAACCTATTTAGCGATCATTATCTTAGGTACGCACGTAACCGCGCCTGGCCGTATTTTAAATGAGGTCATTAAGCAACCGCACGTGCGATTATTGTAGATTACTTATCGATTATTATTGCACTGGCCAAGTAGCTAGCTCGCGTAGTCCTCTGTCTACGGCGTCGTCATTTTATGCCCAGGATCCATAATTTGCAATAACCACTGCCATAACCGTAGCTCCTCAACGCCAAGAATAACATTCCACTCGTTTTTATTTGAACACGAAAAAGAAGTGATGTAAAAAGTTTGTACTTCATAACCGTTTCATTAAAAAAAAGGCAACCCGTTTCTTTCGACCCTTTGACAGTTGCTTCGAAATAAATCACGGCGGGTTTTGCACTTGTCGTCATTAAAATGTCACCGCTTCGTATAAAAATAAAGCTCCCGGCAAAATTGTTTCGACGAGAAATGACTCGGATTTTTGTTTTCATGTCTAAACGTTCCGGAAATTTAAGTGCACCCCGTTTAATGACGATAGTTGTTTGCAGTTCTTGTTTTCTTTGGTTGGTTTTTTTTTCATTGAAATTTCACAAACACCTTAAAAAATTTCAAAAACGATTTGTTCACTTGTGCACATTTTCAGTCAATTACCGTTTTAACGATAATTTCGAAATGAACGTTTCTTTTCCGCATAATAAACATTGCTTTTCAACCTGAAGTATTTCTTTTGTTACACTTAGTGATGAAACGTGCAAACTTATTCTCATTCGTTGACAGTTTTTTCGTCGATCACGCGCGCGAACACTAATGATGGTCATTTTTCTCGGCATGTTTGGTGAACGATATTAAATTCGATTTTTGATAGTGTTGAAAAATGTCGATCCATTTGAATGGTTTTCAAGCGTTAGACGAGAGAATGAGATATGCAGGAGCACGCAGATGTAAAAAGCTCGTGCGCGAACGGCTCACAAAGAAGTGTCGGTAAAAAAGTAAATCGACGTGGAGGGCAAGTGTGCAAGATGGCCTTAGAAAAATCAACGATTTCCAATGGGAACTTCGCGCGCGTTTGCATAAAATGAACAGCCTGGCCACTTTCGCTACCTCCGGGCTAACGCTTTTTTATCCACCGCCTTTTTTCCCCGAGTCTGCGCGTCCTACGGAAATAATGTGGCTAATCATCCTCTCGGGACAAGCTTTCTTTGCGCCGTGGACGCCTTTTGATTCATTAAACGCGAGCGAACAATTGCTATCCCTGACGTTTCAATCCGACACACGTGTCGGAAGCTTAATGATAGTGACGCTGAACATGCGATGCTCATCTGAACACCTCCACGTTTTACACTAATGGCGAACGGCCATTAAAAAAAGAGGGATAAAAGAAAAAAAAACAACAACGCTCATGTTATAATTACTTTGCAAGCTTAACAAAATAACGTGCGTATTGATGAAACCTAATTATTATTCGAGCTGAGTCGTGTTCGCCGCAGCCGACATGATGGAATTAATGCGACATAATGCCTTCGTTTTATAAGATTAATTTTAATATCAAGTTTTTACCATTGTTCATTATTTTAATGAAATCAAAGTAACAGTGCATTTTAGCTGAAAAAAAAGAATACAATTTTTAAATAAAAGATTTTTTATTTAATCTTTTAAACTTTGAAAAAAAAACTTTTTAAAAAAAGATTGGCAATAAAAATTGCCAATTTTTTATCAACTTTCAGACTTCCTAAAATTGTACAAATTTGTACAATCCCATATTTTTTTAAATTTAATAACTAGTTTAACAAGTAAAGTTTAACAAAAGTTTTGTTCGTGTAATTCGTTTGGCAGATATTTGAAAGCTTTATAAACTCGAAAAAGCTTCCATTGAATATTTTCTCTGGCAAAGAATGATACTATTTACAAAGAATAATGGTAAACTTGATTTCATAGATTTTTTCAATTTTTTTATAAAAAAATTGATTTCAGACATCGTTCACATAATACTCGTTCATGATGCTCAATTGTTCTATGAAACCTGTAATTGCTACGTTTCAGTTACAGTTGTATAGAACTCTAACGAATTTAACTGAAGCATTAGATTTGACACCGGTGTAATCATAGCAAGGACATTTTGGCTGTAATTAACATGGAACGCTAGAAGCTCTTCTCCCTCTCTGATCTACAACGAAATCGCAATTGCCTTGGGAGATTAAATTCATGTTTTTGCGTCGGCTACATTGGCATTGATATTCAACTACCTACAACTCAAATCAAACTACCGGGGACTTGGGAAACACCATCGCCTCAAACATGCCAACATAAGTCTACAAATCCCGCCCGTATAAACGGAGAAATAGACCACCCTCGAAGATTCACGCATCGCCATACTTTCATCTCACTGATATTTGGTAACCTCATGCGATCAGAACCCCCAGATCTAGTTTCCCACCGATTCACACGAATACGACGAAAATAATTTCAAAGTTCGGCGCTGAAAATTTGACTCAACTATATATCATCGACTGAAATTCATGACCAAGCAAAGGTTTCGTAACGAGGAACAAAAGAAGAGTTAGTTTTCGTTCGTCTTCGCAAATTCAAATGAACGTAAAATTATAATTACAAGACGTGATCAAGACTTTTAACGGTGGGCGAATTTTTTTCCCCTCTGCTTTCATGTCGTTCGTTAGGAGTTTGACTCGAATGTGTACGGTACCGTCAAGCGTACCTTTTCCATAATCGGCGCAGTAAAAAAATTTTGTCATAAAAGAAGTTTTCACATAATTTGTTTGGTTGTTATTACTGAAACCCGTAAAGAGAGGACTAAAACGAGTTTTAAGTGTTGCATTATAACTGCGGCCATGTATCAGGGACCGAAATTTGTTTAGTATATTTTGCAGAAACTGTGGTATCGTCACTTTGGAGAAAGCCGCCGAGAACAGCTCGGTGAATGATGTTTATTTATGCTCACGTGTTTAAATAAAACATCGCCATTACTACGGGATTCACTGCAACGAAAAAATGAAAAAATTATGCCGCCTTCATAAAACCCCTTTCGATAGTACGACAATTCTCCCTCTCTTCGCTTGAACTTAAAAACACAATACAGTACAAAAGAACAATTGTCATCAGAACGAATTACGGTCAACGAGATGGAATGCAGTTTGAGAGGTGGTAATAAATCCCGAGTCTCGTGTGGGTGTTTTGACTTGAGTTTTGGTTATAAATTTAAAAGTATAATTGTTCCAGTGAACTATCCCACTTTCGCTGAATGAAAAGCAATACAGTTTCCAACCTAGTTAAGAGTGCCCTAACCGTGACAAATCAGTCGTGATCGTGTCGGAGAACTTTAGACTTGCATATTTATTTTGTACAGATTTTTCAGCATAATAATGGGAGCGCTGTAACAGCGTCTTATCTTTCTGGCAGCAGAACAGCGACTGCGCTACAAAAACCTACCACGAGAATTACGGTCTTGTTCGCAAGTGACCCTTATGGCTACTCTCCGCTATTCTCCCGTGAAATCACCTTTCTTAGCTCGAGTTCCGGCGAGCCCTGTCAAAGCCACCCTGGGATGCAACGTCCATCCTTGCGTTCGCCAATCTTAACATTCCATCTACATTGTCTCAGCCTCATTCTCCCCTTGAATACATCGGCAAATTTATGTTACAGTAAAACAATTGTTTCCGTTACTTTGAGTAATCACGATCGCAACTAGCTCGGCTCAAATCGCAGGCACTCGACGTCTAACCTTCCTTATGTTTGCATTCGTTCGAAAAGACTGTGGCTCTTTTCGTGAAGATAATTTATGTAGCCGCTTGCACGCGCACCTGTCCGAGCCCCACGGCTCTTATACACGAGCGAATAGTTTTATTATTATCGCGCCGGAAATAATTTCGAGCTTGCCATTGCGCAAAAAGAAACTTTGCTTTTCAAAGAACATTTTTTTTTATAATTTCCAAACGCGCCATCAATTTAGCCACGAACGAAAAGTTTTACGGGCAATTACACTCGAACAAATAAACAATCATCACTGATTGGGGGGGGGGGGTGGCATACGCCCGAAATGTTTGTCGTTCGAATACGCGCGGTGTAATTTGCAACAAAATGCTTCTAAGTGATTTCGACGCAAATCAAACACGTGTCGTCGAATCGTGTCTTAACAAGGCAAGTAGTACGACTCCGTTTTTGATCCGACAAAGTTCATAACTTGCACGGACCTCTCTTCTATGTAAAGTGTCGCTGTCTTTTGATCTTTCGGGGTGGAAAAAAAAATCTGCTACCCTCTCTGACGGTCCTATAATTCGGATGCGTCAACTTTCGGTTTTCATTAGAATATAATATTACCCATAATCTGCATAACAATGTTCTGTAATTTTAAACTTCGGCTGACGGTTGGGAAACCATCGGATCATGAAAATTTGATGACGCATTTCAATAAAACCTCTTGTTTTACGTTAAACGAATGGCCTGACGTGGGGGTCAAAAAACGAGACACTTGGAAAATTTATGTCCAAAACGACAATGAAATTTGATCCGGTATCATGTGGCAGTCAGTTTGTAAGGCAGATTTTTTATTACGCGAAGACATATCTCGGGTGTATATTCACAGACTCTTTCACAGCTTGCACACTCCCGGCAGGGACTTTTTGCAAGTTTTATCCTTCTGGATGGCATGAGTCCGTAGGATGACAAATGATTGCCCCTTCAGCTGAACTTTCTTTCACCGGAGGGTCTATCTCTCCCACGAGAATGAAAATCCCGCATCAGTCGACAGCAACACCCTGAAGTGCGTTAAAATATAGATTTTATTGTTTTGTCTGCTGACATTCAGCTGCGATTTATATATCTCTGTCATTTGCGTCATATAAAAATATCAAGTCTCATATGAAATATCCGGTGTATGAAATGTCAGTTGCACAGTGGTACAAATAAACATTTGATTCATCTCAGAGAATCAATTAAATTAATCAGAGTAATGTAAGCAGTAAACGTTGCGATTGTTGTTTTTCTCCCTTATATTTATTGTTTCTTTTTGATTTTTAGTTTTTTCAGATTATTCTTATTCTCCCAAGAGTCTAAGACGTAAGGATCAGATGGAGACAACCAGCGACTTTGACTTATTCGTCAGGATCCATTTTACTGGCGCATACTTCAATTGCATTTTCAACTCCGACCTCAGAAACAGACTAGACTTCTTTTTTTTAAATCATCTGTCTTTGCAGGCACTCGCCTGATCGTTTTATTTTTTCCCGGCAGCACGTTGCAAAATAAATGAAATAATCCTATGACCATTGAAAAAGGATCACGGATACATCCCATCGAAGTCACGCGGAATACTCTTATAATGCCGCGCGCGTAATGGATCGAAATAACAGCCAACACATTCCAAATTTCTGCTTGTCGCTTTTGAATGATCGAGCGCTTTGAACTTAGAACAATGGGATTTCCTTCAAGGGAGTCGCGGCCGAATTAGTTGCGATGGGAAACCGATGTCTGTCGGACATCAGAAATAAGATTTCATTCGGATATAAAGAGATGAATGGAGTGAAACGTCTAGGCTCGTTCCAAGTGACGCTTGTACGCGTCTCAACAAATAATGGCTTTTTGTTTGCACTCCACAGCTATACTGCTTGCTCCCAACAACACGCTTACTTGTCGACTCCAGCCAATTTTAATTAGCGGCGAACCGTTCGCCAACTAGGTCAACTATTGCTGAATTTGTTACGAAATAAAACAAACTAATGACTAGTCCTACTGTAAACACGGTTATTAGATTAACGTTTATTGCTTGTCTTATGGATGCATCTCGATACAGAGAACAGTAATGGACAATAATGCACAGAGGGTACACTTCAGGGTTACTCGGAATCAAAAATTTCACCAAATAATCGCGTTTGATGACAAACCAGCAATGTAAACCTAATTGTTCTATTCTGTTTGGACAAACTCGTGCAGACGGTCGATGATTAGTGAAACTTTAAAATAATAGAAGTCGCTATCGCCGCATAATGCGGGAACAGAGTTTATCGTATTTGACAATAATGGTATTATGAAATATTAATACATTCGCAGGAGTTCGAATTAATTCACACGGAATATCAGAGAATCATAGCGATTGAAACAAAAAATGGAGCTATATCGACTCAATCCGCTTATGTGAAGTGGCAACAAGAAACTCAATTGCTCGGCGCAATAAGTAGCAGCAGCTGCTGTTAACAGCTGTTGATGCGAGTGAATTTACCAGGCCCTCATTATACGCGCTAACGTGCCGGTGGGTGTAACAGTCACCAGATCAGTAAAATATTTCGTAGGAACACTCTGTTTCGTTATTGCATGTTATCGCGTGCCAAAAAGTTACTTCGACTCCGAAGAGGAGAAGTAAAGAAGAAAAAACGAGTAGGGCATCTTTTTCGACGTTTTTCGCAACATTCCAAGTCTCATTGGATAATGCGTTTGCAATAAACTCCACGGATGGGGGCAAAATGTGAACCGGACGTGCCTGCTGGCTGTTATTATAACGAAAGATATAGTTGGCTGAGAAAGCAGTTGAGCCATGCGATCGTAGCGCAGAATTTATGCCAGTTTATGCATCGCGTACACTGAAAGACAAATCAACGCTCGATTTCTAATCCGACACGGCGCCAGGTGTTACTTGTTCTTTGTTTTCTTCTCCGACAAGCGAAATATACGCGTGACTTATAATATAACTATAATAATGTCTGTGATAATTCACTTCCGCTTTTCAATTTCTCAAAACTTGATGTTTATTTGCGAACATTTTTAAAGATTTGTTTCCAAAAGATGTTCCTTCGAATATTCTCTCTACCCTCACGGAAAAAAATATATTTTGAAAATATAAAATAAAATATATTTTTTATATAAAAAATTTATAAAAAGCGGCAATAATGACTATAAAATAAAATATATTTTAGCGAATATATTTTCAATCATGAGGGTAGTATACGGACAATAGGTTTAAAAAAATAATTATCAATGTTGATAATTTGAACTTTATTATTTTTTCTCATACATAAATCAAAATTTTTTCGATCACGAATACAATAATCCTTCGAATCATAAAAAACACTTCTCTTCCTTTTTCTATATTCAAGAGTAAATATAGTCAGAAAACTGAGACGGTTCTTTCCAATCGAAAGAATGTTCCAGGATGGCATTTAACCTCACGGCATTCTTAATTAAAATACCATCATTTTACATTAGAATTAGATTTAGCTCCAATCTAGTCTCTCTTGAAATTTAATCTCAGCAGATTAAATTAATGTACTCCCTTACGAATAATCCATTTATACCGAATACGGCAGTGGAGTAGTTGGTTTTAAATGTTGACTGTTCCAGTGTACGTTTCTTACGTATATTTGCACAAATATATAGCGCCGTCTAAAGCTCGTGAATGCCTTATTACATCTTCATTTTGATACATCACAGCCAACGATACCTGAGCAAGTTCAGTCGATTAAAGGTTTTCTCTGTTTTCAATAAGGGCGTATCCTCGTGAGAAATTACTGCCATGAAATTTGCTATTGTAACTGGACCCTCCCATACCACGCACCGGACATTAATTAGTGTTTGTGTCAAAAAGCCGTAATCCTTTCAATTAAATTAACAAAGACGAAACGGAAGTGATAGTCAAAGCGAATTAAGGATAAGTATTTCTTGACGTAAACTCTTAAAAGTTAAAGCAAGAAATCAAAATGCCCAATTTTTTAGTTTTGATCCTAGAATAATTTTCTTAAAACAATAATTTTATTCTTTTCATTCAGAGTATTTATTCTTCTTCCAAGAATAATATTAAAATAAATTTCAATATCTTGAATTAATACTAATTATATGAAATATTTCATGTAATTATTAATAATTCTGTGGCTGTGAGGGAAAATCAGTGAAGTGCTTTTTTATATTTTTAAGTTAAAAACATTTTAGGTTTTTTTTTATCTACTTCGACAAGACGAACTCAAAAAAGTGTTGCTATGGGGATTAAAAAAACTATATAATATAAAGAACTATAATTCACAAGTTTCAACATTATTCAGAACTCTAATGTTGTTTAAAAAAATGTTTAAAGTTTTATTTTTTAACGTTTTCAATTGGTAGTTCACTGGTTTTTCCTCACAGCCACAGAATTATCACTAATTGATTGGCATTCGCATCTTTGATATGTTTAATAAAATTATATACAATCATCAACATAACAAACAAGTTATGTTTGCCTAGTATGGCTCTGATGTGTCTTTGTATTTGTCAAAATTGGAAATGTAATTGAGAATAATGAAAACGAACCAAACGTAATTTGAAGGCTGTAACGATTCCGCGCATTTAATTTGAATCTGTTTTGCTTATTGGTATCGATGGCCACAGCTTGCTATGTGAAACATAAGCGGATCATTGTCAATGGTATGAAACTGAAGTTTGCCATCTAAGCCTAACCATCTAAGCCTAACCTAGAGCATGATGTATTTTTCTCACAGTAGAAACTATAATAAATGGGCTAGAATATAACAAATAAACTATTCAGATGATGTAAAACCAGTTTTATTTTTCGATAGCATCGTGACGAAAAAAATGACGCTGCAGGGTAAAATTTGTTTTCTCGAATCAGATTCCAAGGGAAATTGGTTTTCCGTGTTTTTAAGGATCGTTGATTCCAACGCCCAAGTCAAAAATCCGCTTGGTCGTCAGTGAAGCGTGAGACTTATAAGATCCAATTTCCATACGTACGATGCCGGACCTCGAGATAAAATTAAGGTGCTGCTTTTGCTTTTAAGATAATCGCTGTGTCTGGAGAATGGCAGAACGCAATGTGGCATTAAATTGCTAAATCTGCTGTTTTACATACATGTGTTACAAATGTCGAGTCACCCCTACGTATCACTGCAGAGATCCCTCTGCGTAACACCGGACGTGAAAAATACGCTTTTCGCGTGGTTGAAAAATGCCCCTCTGCGAATCTGTCGCCAGACTCTCCCGGTCAACGTAAATTGACGCACGATAAATGCTACTCGTGAATGCGTGGATATCTACGAATCCACGCACACAAACGCACACACCCGTATGCACATTAAGGCTTGCCAATACATTTGGGTTGGATTTAGTGCTCGTCATACCGGTTCTCCCACACAGCAAGACTGTAGTCGCTTTCGAAAGCTTTACCTACATGAGTGCAAACAAACGCAGATCGGATGCACATGCATTATTTGGCCCGCAGCCAAGCGCGCGTACGAACCAACCGACATGTATACGACGCTTGGCGCATGTGCATGAGTTTCTGTTTTTCGGCAGATACATCTACCTGATGTACATACGTGCTCCTTACGGCTGCATATTCGTTAGGATAACATTACAATGATTAATAAAAGCTGTTGCGTCAAATGTAATCGTATCTAAGACGGCGATCTTTCATTAGCAAGTATATTTTCGGTACGGCTTTTATTCAAATAAGATCTTATTTCTTTATTGCAACTTGCACGCAGCTATTAAAAAATTTAATAATCCAGTCTGCACTAAAATGTTTACTCTATACAATTCGTTATACTTTTACAATGTCAATTCTTTCAAGTGATAATATTTCGTCATTGACTCGAATTGCTTTTTTGAATATGGTTACTGCTAATTCACTACAAAAAATAACGTTTTATATGAAACGTTTTTGTAGTCACTTTTTGAATATTCCCAAATGTTCACAATATTAATGAAATAGGAAAACATTTTGAAATGTTTAAAATGTGACTATAAAAACATTTCATTTGAAACATTATTTTTGCTGTGTTGTGGGAAATCAAATTGTAAAAAATATTGGATCATGTTTGAAATAGGTTACGGTTTTATTGGTTCATTGATTTTAGGTACACGTGAAAAATGCCAACATTTAATATTGTAATTGTGATGGTATGCAAATTCAAACAAATTTATAAAAAACATCATATTTGCACTGGAAGATAATACTGCGTGTTGTTTGACTACTCTTGGTGATGGCGGTCACAAAAAACTTGTGTACAAATCGTGTGTGTATGTGTTTGGAAGTTTAAGACGCGAGATGTACCCTGTGATGTAGGCAGTACTTACACATTCTCGTAGATTTCTATTCGCATCAGTGAAGGAGTAATCACTATTTTGAAATCGAGTTGAAAACCTAAGGCTCGACCGTTGTATAAAGTATTCAAGACAAAACAGAATTATCCACTCGTTTTTACTAATCACTCGAGCTTTCACGTATTAAGCTCACATGAACTTTTTTCGAAGAAGTATCGGATCATCCTCGTAACGTGTCATACAGCTTATTGATCTGAGATATCATATTTCATGTGTGAAAAGCAACTAGCAAGAGACAATTAGATTAAGACTGTTTCTTATTCAAGCAAAGTAGTTGAGAAAAAAATTGTAAGCAAAATTTTTAGCATGATATAATTTTTTGTTGGGAATAATATTAATGAAAATTTAATTAAATTAATCGTTTCCACTAAAAATCGCATAACGTTTAATACCATGTTTAATTAACTAAATTTTTGATAAAATTTAATGTAAAAATATTCCAGACCTCCAGATAGAAGAGATTGTTTAAGGGTCGTTATAAAATCAGTATTAGGGTCATTTTTGGGGTAATCAAAAGCGTCATCAGATCTCGTAATGTCCAAGCCTCGCGTGTTCATGGGCAATATATTTAAATAAATAACGCAATCACAAATAGTAAAACTTATCGTAAAATTAATCGTCCCGTATGATTCACTAGCGTGTGTAACGTAGAAATATTTAATCGAATATTTGTGTTCTATTTGAATTCAAACTAGAGACTAAAGTTAATACTGTTCCAAAATAGAGGTATACACGAAAATTTGCCTAGTTTAAAAACAAGAGACATCAATGAACTTCAGGAGCGGGCAATTACATGCATTACTTATTGTGAGAAATAGTTCGTATTAACTAATGTTATTACCTTACAGGAATAATGTAAGCGTTCCTAGCATGAAAAGATAATTTTCGAAGTGAGGTGCAGAGCAAACTAATGTTATAGTTGGCTGCAGAAGTATAATCCTGTATTTAAATTACACAACCAAGTACAATTAGTTCGCGAGCAATAGTTAGCAGAAATGGTGACTTCCAAGTTATGAACTGAGAAGCGTAGCAAGGCTTAACAAAGAAGCCCGGTTGTGAGAAGAAATAATGAAATCATTTGTCTGCCGTGCGCCGACAGTAAAACAATTGAACAATTTGACCCCGTCGCGTATCTTGGCGCGCGATTCAATAACCCGATGTGGTTTATTATTATTCATTGCTTCGGCGATAGAATGTCGTCAGAGAGCGCATTAGCATAAGATCCGCGAAGTTGCGGACTAATCCAGGCGATTCTGAGATTTGCGAAGATCCTCGCACTTAGCCATGCAAAGATGGTCAGAAATTTTAGGAACGCCGCACCGCAGAAAGGCCACCGGTATAATGTGCTCGGAAAATCAAAGGCGCGGGGAATGCCTTAAACATCCGATATTTTCAACCACCCGTCAAGATCATAGGGATACTCTTTGTCCAAATAACTAAGCGGCAACAAAACTCGAGGGGCCAATTTTTAGCCTCGCTTTTTTTGGTCGTCGCTTTGTTGTTCCAAGTGTACGCTAGGTCAACATTGACGATTCAATATTCCGCGCGACTATGTGGTTTTGGAGTTTTGACAAACGGTGTCGAGGAGAATTTGGCACGGGAACAAAAATGCTACAGGCCCGATGATGATAATGACTTGTCATTTTTTTCAGTCTCATGACCAACCACGATGATGAAATAGAAGTATATAAGGATAATTTGGAAAGTTCAATCTTGATTAAAAAAAATTACACCAAAGTTATACTTGATACAGCGAAGCGCTGGGAACTGAAATTAATCCATATCTCGTTCGCGGACAGAAACATCGGAGGCTTCACTTGCGAGCAACTTAGAACAGAAAGTTAAACTCGTGGCACCACGTATCTAGCTCTCTGAACTAAGTTTATCTAGCATCTACTTCACCACGTAGAAGACTTTAATACTCCGTTTATTTACTAAAACGCTACAAACAAAATAATCGTCGGTGTGACGTGGCAATTTACTTGATTGATATTATTTGATAATGTACACAATTTTACTCTTGTTTCTCTTATCGACCAGAATTGTAATGTTATTAAGTTTTTTTTCTAAAACCACTTAATGCGAACATGATCGATTATTATTTCTTGTTTACAATTAATCGAGTTTTTAGCCTGAACCGATATCAGTTGCATGTAGTGCAACGAGTGTACAATATCACCCTGTTCCAAGAATATACGTTATTTAACGTGGGTATATAGACGCGGTCAACTATTTGACACAAAGATTGCATCTACCAAACTAGCGAGCTAATAACCAGGCAGTATTGAAACTACTGTTTGTTTCAGTAAAATAAGGCTTAGCCAGACTGGTTGGTTCGGGAAATACAAAATGTACAATACAACAATGCTAACAAAATACAACAATGCTAACAAAATATACTACTTTTGTTTTCAATCTTCAATTTTTTTTAATTGTATAAGTTTATAAAATTGTAAGTGATATGATACGTCGTTTTATGATACGATTTTTTATAAATGTATATGATGCGATATGTAAATTTTTCCATAAATTGAGAGTTCCTCCAAAATGAAAAACTCATTAGTATAAAGGTAGTGTGAATCCCTCCATAATCAAAAGACAGTTATAATAAAAGACATCCGAAATTTTTTATTTCAGACTCAGATAAACAACTATAACAACTTGTAATAATTAACGACTTCCGAAGTTGTCGTATAGTTTTTTAGTTAGGATTTTTTAGTTAAGAAAAATTGACAAAATCTTTATCTCAATGAAGTATTCAGTTTGGAGGAATTCACACTACGTTTTTCTTAATTTGTTTTCAGCTGTTATGAATGTTGAAGGAACTCACAATCCCCCTTTTAAGAATTGAATATTCGTAAATGCATCTGAGATGATTATCGTTGAAATTTAAATCCATTTCATGATTTTGACCAAATTTATCGTAACATCAAATGGTAATATGTCAACGTTTTGACTTCACCACAAATGGCCGCAGAACTCTCACAATAACGTCTAGAAACGGAGAACAAGTTGACCCGTTCCTTCGTCTCCTGCATCTTTCACCACTGACCAAACTTAACCTTCGCTCTCCAAAGGCACGGGAAATCCGTTCTCTGTGTGCTTGAGGTGGGTTAAAGTCCCATTATGAGCGCTGGACAATATCTCTACCGCCGAGTTTGTATTCGCCGTTTAAACGAGGCTATTCGCGGTCCGTTGAACACTATTTTGGTTGAGGTTCACTCAAGACTCGTGACGGTGTTTCTTCAAAGTTCCCATAACAATTTTCAATTGCATTAAACGTTTTTTTATTTTCTCCTAAAGATTAAATTTCCTCGACAGAAATCCAACCTTTTTTTGTCTTATTTCTCTTTTTTTCTTCATATTTTTGAAAGTAATTTATTTTTAAATTCGAAATTTCTGTTAGTTATTATATTAAAAGGAGAGTTCATTTATTTTCTCCGCAGCCGATTGAATTAACTTAAAACATAACATCAGTTTTTGGTTTTAGTTTCTGGGATTCAGTATATTACTGCAGTTCGGGTTTCCTGTCTTACGTATGGCTTCTTCCTTATAATGGCTTTATGAGGTCTTCCGCCGTATAACGGTTTCTTGAGTCAGCGGCGGGTCGAAGTCGCCAGCAGAATTGCTGAGGAGTAGTCATGGTCAGTCACGCGAGCTTAAGTGCTGGAAAAACACTAGGCACATCATTCGTGGATTGAATAAAAAATTGTTTTTTTTTTTTTTTTTTTCACTGGAACAATCGACTTTTGATCCTAAGTTGTGAACTGCTCCGTTGCAATATTGCTATCAAACGAAAGAAATAAAAAACTTTCGAATAAAATGTAAGTAGGAGTATCAAACAAAAAAATTCAATCCTCTCATTCTCGTCGGAGGTTTAATTACAACTCTTGGACGTTTTTCATTCCGACGTCTCTGCATGATTGTTACCTTGATTTGAATGGCATCGTTCAATTCAAAAACCGAAACTGTCTTAGCAATTGATAATGACATGCTTCAGTCGCTTTTAGCTGCGACTATAGGGTAAAACCGCCCTCATGTATATTCACGATTAAATCTATCCATCGATAATATCTAGTCCTGAAACTTGCGACAATTTTCGTGAGCGCGAGCTCCTAATAGGAAACACTGGTATATGCTCGAGACGAATTTCGAAATTCATGTCTTCGCAACTGGCTGAATTACGGGTACTAATCCTCTGCAAATGATCCGGACCAAGTTGTTTAAACTATATATGCATGCATGAGAACTCGGCCAACTTGTGTGCCGAGCATCTCAACGATTAAACATCTTCGAATTTGTTAATGCGCCGACAGTTCGGTTTCCTTCTTGAGGGAACAATCCCGTTCGACAATAGCTTTCCATCTTGGCGCCTGAACAAACGAAGAAAGTTGCAATAATAATTAGCAGTCGCGTGCTTGCGCCAGTGCATTTCGGTCTGGACGAGATTATAACCGGCTGTGCAAGCCGCCGTGAGAGCGGTAGCCGTACGCAGATATAAATATCGATTCGAGTGAGCCGTGGCCTAACTTTTCAATATCACTGACGAGATTCTGTACTAAATTGGATTAACCTCCACGATTTTCGTTGCGATTACCATTGATTCTGGAAATTCACAACGGCCGAGAAAGACGTTATTGCCATTACGTGTTGCGTATATCCTTAATCGGAACATAAATAAGTTGATTCGTTCTGCAAAAGTTTTACTTTTGGTTCGAAAAAAACTGTTTTCAGTTTTCTGTTTCAACTAGTTTGTGCGTGACTTTTCGATTCTTTATTCACAATCAAATGATAATGATTCGATAATAAATTGCGAGGATACCGGGTAAACCGTTGGGTCGGAGCGGTTCATTGCTTTGCTCACTTGTTTGGTATTTTAGCAATAACCATTTGAATGAGAACGTGTACACTCGACCGGCAAATTGGACAGTTGGGCGAGTAATACGTATGCCGAAGTACAGCGAGCATGTTCCAAATATATATCCGATGCGAGTTTCTCAGCGTCTGGTGATCTTTTGGAAGTACCCAGTCATTTTTAGATTTGATTCATTTTGAAAAAAAAAAGTTTAAAAGCTGCCCTCGGGACAATCTCTGCTACAGAATCAGCGTCAATAAGAGATCTGCTGAATTGGTAATAGAGTTCCTAATGGAGAATAATGAATTTTCAACAGATCTCGTACTTGTATTACTAACTCTCTTTTGTTCAATCTTTCCCTTTGACGTCGATTGAATCGGCGTTTTTTTTCTTCCTTTCTTTTTTTTTTCACCCCTCACTTCGCCGGAGTCGCATACAACTTGTCCAGTTTCGAAACCTTTTTTCGAGTGCAGATAAAAATGAAGGTCGCACCGTATTGGATTTCTGAAAGACGTCTATTTAGACTGACATTTCCGACATTTCGATCGCCACATTCTTCCAGAAATAAGGTTCTGTTCATTGCACTTCTGTCACACCGGAGACTTTAAATGAGATTATCAACATTCAGCTTGACATCATATTGAAAGGGTGCCTACAGTCGAGTATTTGAAATCCTATATGCTCAAAGCAGTTTAATATTAAATTTATATTTTGTCACCTAAGTATTTTCATTTCATATTTCTAATATATAATCTACAATATCACTTGATTATTCAGCCAATATGTTGCAAAAAAAAATCGAGTCATGGCTTCACGACCTCGTCTTTATCCAATTTCTCACTGGAATCACATATTTACAACCTTTCACAATACGCTTCAATGAGGAGCAAGAGTCACTCATGTTTCTTTCAATCTCTCTGTCCAAATTTTGTCGTCTTCTTCTTTCTCATTCTGCGTCTAGTACCTCTTTGTTGAATTAGACACTCCAGCGGTCTTTCCAGTCTCGCCTTGGGACATCGTTACATGATAAAGAGGAGTTCTTCTGGCCTTGTCCCTCTTATTCCACGATTCTTGTCGTGAATTGTACCACGCTCGGCAAAGAAAACGAAGAAAACGAAAAGAAGGTAACAGAGAAAGCGTAAAGGGAGGAGGCACAAAAAATGAGAGGCGCCAAGAGAATGAACAAAAACCAACAGGCGGACTATCGAGCAACTTCCATTCGGCCGGCGAACATTTCGTAAGCAACGAGCGATCTAAGTAGCGTACAAACGAGCTGATGGATAAAAATAAGCCGTAACGGGCCGTGCAATTTTTTTCCGTAATTTTCCGATCGATAACCAATCCTTCAATTATTTAGTTCAACGAGGAATAAAAAATTAATCGAAAAGTTGCAATCAATGCTTTATAAATTGCGGTACATCGGTGCTTTTACAACTTGAAAATGTGATAAAATTGCGGGGAAGAAGAAATAAAAAAAACATCATTTTGGACATTTCGATAACGCTACTTGTGTGTGTTTGTTCCAAAACATGATAAAATGCAAAACAAGTAAAGCTGGGCAAGGCTTAGCTGCTGAACGCCAGTCTGTCTTCTTGCTATAACAAACGTTTCGGTCGCATTACTGCTCGTCGCAAAACCACCTACTGTCACAGTAAATACAAACCATGTATGCAAACTGTGGCATTCGTATGCTGCGCAATGCGGATCGTAACATACCTAGTAAATTACTGCCACGACCGAAAATAATATTCTGTTCTCTTACTCTGATATTCCGATCGTTTTTGGCCTGACCCCTTCTGAAATAATAAATCATTTGACTAAATATTGCAACGCTCTAGTGACAGTAATTATCCAGCCCTTAAATCCATTTTTATAAAACCAATAGATTATAATTGTACGAGAGAAAATCGTTGCATGATGTATATAATATTTCGAATAGAAGTTTTCTCCCAAAAATTATAATTGCATACTATAACACAAACGAAGCTGGTCCTGAAGCCGGAAATATATAGGACTAAAAGTTTTCTGGGTTATTCCGAAGCTAAAGTTATCTATCCCCGATGCGCGAATCTGAAATTCGAAGTTCCGGTGACACGAACAGTTCGGAAGAAAAAGTCGAAGATACGACACCCGGCCTTCTGCTCATTCTTCGCAAGTTCAGCAAACTTGGAGAAAATTATCCGAGACCAGAGGATATGCTCGTCTGACCGTAAAACGAAGACAGCGTTTCATTTCCGTTTCAACTCGCGCCTGCTACGCAGTGTCAAGCTTACTTTTGCGTCATGTATTTCTTCAAGCACAACACGGCCTGTTTATACCGGATTTAAGAAAGATAAATTTAATAGACATGTCAATTTAGTTAACATCATTAAATCCCTCACGGAAAAAAATATATTTTGGAAATATAAAAAAACAAAATTTGTTTCTATACAAAATATATTCCTGCAATAATGACTGTATTTTGATATATATTTTATTTATAAATTCCATTATATAAATTTATAAAATATATTTCATGAAATAAAATAAAAAATATTTTTATATAAAAAGTTTTTAAAAAGCGGTAATACTGAGTATAAATTAAAACATATTTTAGTGAATATATTTTCGATCGTGAGGGATATGCCTTCGACGTGGCGAATGATGTCCGAGCTGTTTATTCCTCTTACAATTGCAACTGTAAAGCCAAGCGGTCGAGCAATTTGTACTCTTCTTCAAACGGAGAGTTACTTTCTTAGCACTTAAAAGCGATAAGACAATAGATTTGCAATTCTCTTTAAATGTACTCGTTTGTTTGAACAAGGTGAACGGTTTTATTGTCTAGCTCGTAGTCTCTTGTCTTACAGTGTGCTATAAAATTTTTATCAAGTGATTTCAACTTTCTCACATTTCACATAAATAATAATTTTGTCATTCGGACCGATTTAACATTATTTCAATGGAAAATGAAAATTAAAAATCGATATAAATGTACTTTTTTGAACGTAAAAATGGAAAATTGAGAAACATCTGTTACACTACTAGCCGAATGAAAACGTTTGCGAAGCAAATAACACGGATTCACAGAAAACAAATTCATAGATATTTGTGTCTGTTCATCAATATTCGATACCCTACGAATTCGTTCATCGTCATGGCGAACACCCGATAGTTGTATAACGAGCGAACGTCTATCGCGGAAGCTCGCAAATCGAAGTCTGCGAGTACTTGGATGCCCTCCGCAGGTACCAGCAGGAGAACGAATGTTCATTTCATGGGCCGTCAAGTCGTGTTAGCTAAATGGCACAAGGTGTGATTTTTTCCCAGGAAATTTTGGTCTGTTTAATAGAGATTCTATACCACTTCCATACTGACAGCTTTCATCCCGTTGCGACCAATCTGACATCCACCAGCGTGACCCTTCGTTTTTTTCTTTTCTTTTTTCTTTTTTTTTTCGATCATATCACATTCTTAGATATGCGTTTTCATTAGCTCTGACGAATTAGCTACACCGTCCGTTGAGGTGGAGCAGTATATATTCTCGGGATAAATTTCTTGATACACAATTCGAGTAGCTGCCGGATGAAAATAAAAAGGTACAGGGTTTTCTGCGTGGACATCCCGAGAAGGAAGACTCACTCGTCTGTAAAGGGCCACTCTACTTCCCGAACTGCACTCTTGTTCCTTCATTTTCACTTAGTTTTCTTGCTTGGCACCGAGCACTCCAATGTAAAAGTGCTTCCTGAAAAGTTGATGCTTTTTTCTTGTTAGCGAACGCAATATTGAGACTTGTCTGAACTTTTCTTGATAATGACCGTTATATTAGTATTATTAATCTATTTTTTTTTCACTCGTCGGGGTGGAGATCTGGACTCAGTTTTGATACAGTGCCGTTAATTAAAAAAGTTGCCGCGCAATTTTAATACGCCCATAGAAGCGCGAGGACTGAAAAATGTCATTTATTTCGCGTGCCTATATATATAAACCGAGATACCACTGACAACCAGAAGCCCCGATAGCATGTCAAAATGTAAAATGAGATTCTTCTCGCTCGTTGAATAATTACAAATCGGTGCGAACTCGTTTTTATTTCGCCCCGGTAAGATTTTCTTACCAACTGTATCACGAGTTTTCGCCGATGTCGTTTAATTGGCGTACATTAATGAGACTTCACATTAGTTTCGCAACAGATTGGTGCGAGTCATTGTATTTGTATTCGGCAAAGAGTTCGAGCTTCTTCACACGAAAAGTCGTTTCATTATTTTTCTTTGAACGCAAAAACTCTGCTATAAAAGAAAATGTTAATCAGATCAAATTTGAATTTCTTGTTCGGTCGACTGAATTTTACATTTATTTGGAAACCAAAAAAGTTTACATCTTTCAGAACGCTTGAAATATTCTGACCGGCAGCTCGTGATTGTGTCCTAATTATTTCACGTATATTCGGGGTTGATGTCGGTTACCGTTTGACGGTTACACAAAGCTATTGTTCTTGCAGAATCGCGCTCAGATACAGCGATAATTAACTGCTCCGCAATCAACTTCCACACTTCCTGTTCATGTGATCATTAACGCTGCATTGTGGCCTGCACTTTTTTACTTCAGAACCAGTTAAAATTTGAATGCCAGTTTACGAACAATAGAAGTATTCAGTACATTTACGATAATTACGATTTTCTTCCAAGCAAAAATCAACAAATCGTTCAACTTCGTCTGTTAAATAGTATCGCCTATGAAAATAAATGTAAAAATATTCACGGAAGACCGAACGCGGAATACCAAATACAAAAGGGGCCACAATTGTGAGATTTTTTGCAATTTAACAAACATAATTTTGTGATTAAACATTGAGTGTGCGCCCCGTATACTGATGTGTTAAAAATTCTTTTGTTCCCGAAGCCTTCCATTCCGAAATTCGTTATTCGATAAACACGTTTTACTGTATGATCTGCATTGTTGTTTTCACAATGATGCCGACAAAATTTCCACCGGCAATCAATAAATAAAATTATACGAAAAATGTTGTCCTTTTTTTAGATTCAATTGGAAAACGTTGCTATCGAATAATGCTCGACTAATAGAAAAAAAATGAGATTCAATCAAATATAATAAACAAAAAATAAAAATAACACAACAATGCGAGAGTACAGGGCGCATACATTTTTCCGTTCGAAGTTATCAGTGTAAATAATAGAGTATGTCAATTTTCCAGTGCACGCAAATTTTCATTTCACGCAAATAACGCAAAATTGTATCTTACATATTCATGGTGTCAATTTGACGTATACATTCTGTCGCTCGCATCAGGCTCACAATGTTTGTACCGAAAAAGTTTGCAGTAAGAAGTACGTCTACAGAAAAGTGTACTGCAAAAACATTAGTTATTGATGTAGTTGAACGACGTGTTTCAAAAGAGAAAAAATTAATGGGGGGTGAAAATATGATGGAATTACTGTTAAATTTTATCATTAAACTACGGAACAACAAATTGTGACAATTTCTTTAAGTGACAAAAAATTACGTAAGGAATATCACGCGCAGACCACGGTGGTTCGCTGCATCAAGTATTAAAAGTTGTGAAATTGCTGAAAGAACTTAGACAGAATTTTACTCCGCGCGGTGCCTGCGACGTACGCTTTCCAACCCGCTGTAAAAATGGTAAATAAATCCATGAAATCGTATTTTCCCATTGTCGGGCTCTTTGCGAACAAACTTAAAGTCGTCGCATGATTTGTCCCGTGTGAAATTTACGAGCCGAATTTTATTCGCATAAATTGAGATTTCTCCGCGCGCGGGAAGCGATCAGCGAAACGCGCGAATAAGTTATCAGGCGAGCGCGATAAATAATGCACGGTTATCTCTTAAGTGGAAATTATTGAACATTAGTGCAAAAACGTGACAAAATATCAGACAAAAATTTAATTTCACCGCATCGGCTCCATTGTTCGGAATTTACGAGCATGCCGGCTAAAAGTATAACATCTTAAACCAAGAAATTCTATCATTCTTATAAAAATTGATAAATGGTATTTAATGTCGATGGGCGAGACAGAAAACAGAACAGGCCGGCCTTATACTATAAGCGGGGCCGCGAACAATTCTGTAAAGTTTCACATTTTATCGCTGTTGAGAAGATATTTAATTTTTGTCCTGGTAACGCCTTTACGACGATCGCCATCTTATCCGCAACATCGACCACCTCGTGTGGGAGTGAACCCCCCTCAACCGGGTTCATTCGACTGGCCAGTTCAATCGGGAAAAGTCACTGTTTTTTTATCTCAAAAAGTTTACGATGCAACTTTGAACCGAGTTCAAGTCAATCCATACCGAATTATTAATCGCACCGGTCGATTTTCGTTACCCTTTTTTTTTCATTTGGCATGGGATCGGAAATTGAAGCAAAATAAATTTAGCGACACAAAACAAAGAGCGCCGTAAAATACGTTCGCCGATTTAAACTAGAAATTCAATGAAAATAAATTATAAAGGACGCTTATAAAAGTGCGAGCACTTCTTTTCTGTTTTATTGTAATCAATTTTGCGTTTCGTCGTGTTCTCAGGAATACGTGTGACAGTCAGCAATCTCGTCTTGACAAGGGAAAACTCCACCCTATACTATTCCTGAAAGGTCCACTTGTTTATTTCATCGAAGCCACCTCTTAGCTTACCTTTACAAGAACTCTTCTTGTAAATCCTATCCGCCATCTACTTAAGCGTCAGCGGAAAATATACGTGAAACTTGTATTTGTTTGTCACAGCATCTTAGCTTCGCTGCAAATTTGAACTAAAAGACTATTATAAAACGTATGAGATGGAACACAGTATATCATTATCATAATATACCATGAACATAAGCGGAATACAATAACGTCATAAATTTTCATCACCGGTATTTGTTCAGTAAATTCGAACCTTAACTTATATTATTATCGTCGAAAATTTGCAATCAAGTGAAAGGGGCAAATTATTATTAGACACATAAAATTAGCGAGCTCGCGAAAATTGAGTACACTCCTTTTTGTAATCAACTTTCGATCAGAGCATGGCCAAACAAACATTTGTGTTTGCTCATTTTTTTTGTTTGTTTCGTTACATTAGAATAATTAAATTACTTTCGGCTAATTAGCGTCAGAGCTTTTTAAAGAGCATTGAAAAGTAACCAAAGAACTTGCTCATGGGGAATCGGCCAAGTTTCCTGAAAAGGGGTGAGTTTGACGCTGCGCAAGAAGAGATGTGGGAATTAGTCGGGACGGGGAGGGCGGAAAGGGTGAGAAGCTGTTTGAGAAAATCGATAGGCGCGTTCATGTCGCGTGCAGTTAAGTGAGTAAGAAATTAATATCTTGATGAGGTCGAGCTGCCACTCGCCAAATGTATGTTAGGACAGAAAACACTGTGCAGCTTTCTCTTCGCCGTCACTTCCAAGCTTGTTTGATTGCTATGAATATGAGACATGAATAACTTTTCATAATTTATCCGCAAAGTCGCACTTTTATTCGTCCGACTTGCTCGGGCAATAGCTTTATTACCTCACGTGAGAAACGTTGTTGTCACTAAATTATTCCCTTTGTACAATTTCATTTCTTTAATAACTTTTAATCAGTGCAAATTACGCGTCCTATCTAAACACCCCGTTGCTTTATAACGCAAGCACATTGTCGGCAGCTATGTAAGATGACGTACATATAAGACACACTATATAAGATTTAATTATAATATTAATTATACAACGTCGAAGAGAAGGTATATAATGCTTCACAGAGAACATGATTAAATTGAACGAAATAAAAAAATTTATAAAACTGATATAACAGAGACTCATACAAAATTCGGCAAATAAAATCGGACAGTATAACTAGATTGTTCTCTCAGACCTAATATTATCAACGTGACTGGGAGCAGAAAATCGTGATGTTGATTCAATAACGTTTGTCCAATTTTTAGACTGTTCCTTTTTTGACGAGATTATGCAATGATATTGATTCAAAGTATCAAGAATAAAACGATTGATCTGAGAAGTTTACCACGTCCTACCTATGTGGTTTGTCGTGATCCATTTTACGAAAGAGGGGCCGGCCAGTTTTTGCGAATTGAAAAATAACATCGATACTGACCGGCGGGAATTGTCTCGGAACAGGCCACCACGAAAATAGCGACGTGGGGTGTGCCACCCCTGCTCTTCTCGAATCTCGCTACTGAAAATCGTGAAGAGGCGGAGTAAAACGCCACAGCGACACTTGCAATTTAGTGGCAATCAACAGCACGAAGGTTTTGTGGTCGTTCGGGGAGATTTCGGATGCGTCGTTCTCTTTTTGTTTGCCTTTCTTCTTTTTCTCCCTCGCTGTTCGACGCTATTGGAGAGAATTACAAGCTCAATAACTCGGATACGATTCCAAACATTACGCACATGAAAATTGGAAAGAAATGGCTGCACGAAAGCAACGCTTTTTTTGTTATTACGAAACAATTTTTTTTCTTGTAACGCACAATTTAACAATTAGCACTTCGTGGTAAAATCAACGTCGATTAGGAGGAAACGAAGTAATAGAATTTTGCGTTGTGTATTTAGAAACGTTTTGTTTTTCTTTTGCTTTTCATTGAGATTATATAGTACTCGAGATGATGCGATTGTTCAGGAGTTTAAAGGATTCAATTTAATTTGGTGATTTGTTTGCCAAGTCTTCGGGGAAAACAAAAGTTTTTCTTTTGTTCCAATAAGCATTCCCAAGTACGTAACAAATGGTTTCGCTTATTTGCTGAAAACAAACAAGAGGCGAGTAATAATAATAATAAATTTTTGAAAATATAAACGAGAACTGCTCGACTGTCAAGAATTTTTTGTGTACTTTTTTATTTTGGAAATTCTTTTTTTTCTCTTGATTTTATTATCGATCGGGTAACGGCAATTTCATTGAGACCTAAATTTATTATTTCTTCATTTGTCGATAAACATTACAAAACTTCAATTACTCCTGAATTAAATGCAAAGTAAATGAAAACAGAAATTTAACCGTTGAATTATGAATTGAGATGATGTTTGAGAAGTAAGTAATATTCTTTATTTCAAATATTAACGGTGAACTATTACTTATACAATAGATTCAAAATTGTTTCTAAAGTATGAAACTTGAACCAATCTTGAATAATGTTGAAGTATAAAAATCGCTTTCAGGATTCGTGCTACCGTTATATAATTTGCACAAACTGGTACTTTCATGATCATAAAATGCATGTTAAAATGATGAAAAATAATATTGCGAATAAATTTCGATTTCACTCTCATTTTCTATCAAAACTGGTATTGTCAAAATAATTTGTGCCAACTCATAGGTATTACTACTTTTTATTACTTTATCGTTACACTCCCCATACGGACAAAAATATAGTTCAAAATATATTTTACATATATTTTATATACTTAAAATATATTCGCATATACTCTACGTATCTCATTTATAAATTATTTATAAAGCGGCAATAACTTATATAAATTTAAACTTATATATTTAAAATATACATTATTTATAATAAATATAAATTCGACGATAAATTGTACGTATATTTTTGTCCCTGTGAGTCAAGATACAAATTTTCTGACAAATAAATTGTCATGTGAAACGAGATTTTTATTGGCTCAACGTAAAATTACTGTCACGGGGGAAAAATGTAAGAAAAATAACGAATAGCTTCTGTGATGACTTAGACGCATCATCTTTACGGGCTGAAATCGTTTCCTTTTGCAGTTCAGTGTATCCCAAATCTGTGACATAAATGGCAGTATTATGCCAGACGCCACCCTAGTAGAAGTCTTGCCACCTCGTCCTCGTATCGATAGCCGTCGTGAGTTGTACTTTAGCTTTCAATATTTCAAACACTTATCGTGTATAGAATTCGGATCTTCAAGTAGACTCAACAACTGCAGAGTAACTGACATAGAAAAAGAGATCGAATATCGCAGATGGTCCGAAAAATAAAAATTTCGTTTGGTATCATAATGGGTGGGATTTATATTGCAAAACAGTTTTTTAGTAATCAAGTGTGTTAAATTGTCGAAGGTTTTCAGCCCTTTCGTGGTTGGTATGCTGAATTATGGAGATTGCGTTTGATTTTCCGAGACACAACGAAGCGAAGGGGACGGAACGAACACGAGGTCGTAGCTTTCGACATTGAGGAGCGAATTCAAACGTTCGGCAGCCTGATTTATAACTCGGTGTCCTGTTTTAGACGCATGCATGTCGATCCTTTCTATTTTAATGCCAGATTGAATTATTCGTCACTTAGATTTCTGTGTCGGGTTCAAAAATGTTTACATTTTGCGAGTTTTGAAAGTATGTTACCTAATCCTAATAAGTTGACAATAATCCAAGGCTAAATATTATAACAACATTAATGATATGAAGGCCCCGCTAGGAAACTGCGATAAAGCTCGAAACCTCCCAAGACGCCGATGCTGTGATCTTCTTATAGCTTCGTACCTTGAAAGACTGTATAGACAAGATACGATATTAAATAGCCAAGTACCTCGAGTATACGTGATACATAGCGCTAGGTCGAGGGAAGTGCAGGTATGGTGTCTTTACCTCGGCATATAGATAGCCAAGATGGCGCTTCTCCTCAGAGAATCGCATCTCGTTGCAAAGCGACACCACGGAGCGCTTCGCATACATATATATCAGCCAAAAATGTTAACCGACGTTGTATCTCGCAAACAAAATGCGATGCTTCATTTTATCCGCATTATTCTTCCCGTATTACGTTCCATCATAATTTCAGACAAATGGTATTTCAATTATTGGCACCGCCTTTTGTTTTACAAGACGGCGCGGTTGTTATAATGTTCTATTAAAACGATACCCGTCCTCTTTTTAAAAACCATCATTTACCTCGTGAAATTGTGTACCTCCGATAAATTCGTCTTCGAGCTCAAGATTTACTTGACGTCACACAAGTTCGAACAAATCAGGTATTTCGATAATATTTCTTACTGATTGATTCTGCAAGGACGCAGGGTCCCGTCCTTGGGGAATTTCGAGCACGAATATTAAATGACTCAGGAGAAAAGTATCACTGCGTCGCAAAACAAACTATTCTGTGACCTGGCGGTGGTACACTTTTTCTTTTCGACCCTTCTCTTTAATTAGACACCGATCAAACAGTTCCGTCCCATTAATCCGTCACGCGAAAAATGTCGGCTATTTAATGACCCACTTGGATCATGAGTCCTGGTACATCCAAGTCTATGGCAACAAATTTTCTTCAGTCGTTCCCTTAATGAAGTACAGCAGCTAGTCATGTGGGAACCACAAATGTGTCACAGTCCCTATTCTCTGGCGTGTCCCTATGTTTCGTTGAATTAAACACAACTGGTAGCAGTTGAGCAAATGTATACTATTGACAACGCGTAAGCTCGTGAACTTGGTTCCTCTAAGTTGACTATTTACTCGTCAAATACAACAATGCATATCAAGATGCAACAACGCCGATTACCATCACATTCTCTCTTTGACTATAAAAGTAAAGCTACCGATTGCGTTTAAGATTAGCTGTTCATTACTGTGCTTTAGCACCTAACCTATAATTTAACTGAACCAAATTAACTGAATGGTATTTGTCAATGTTTGCACTGTAATTCTAATAATCCAAAAATTCGTTTGTTTTTTTTTTTGGAAATTATTTTCAAATGCGAAAAGATATCAATTTGGATAAAAAAATAATATCGCCTGAAAAAAAAACAGTTTGCAGAGTTGATCTATATCTTTAATTCCATTCATGTTAATAACATAGTGACAATGCGAAATGGGATAATTGATCAAGATCGCGAATGCAATTTTGTGACAGTTTAACGGGAACTGAGTGTCACGTTGGCACTGTAACGTCATCATTAATTGTCACAGATATTCTAAACATATATTCAAGCAAGTAACGCATCTGCTAGTATTTACATTTGCGCGCCTGTTTTATTTACTATATCAGACACTCGACATGAACCACCAATTCAGAGACACACCTTCGCTCACTCACACTTGCTCAACTAATACATAATGTTGTCGCATTGTTACGTATTTTGGTATGTGTTCTTGCAAGAGCTTCACGATGCGAGAAACGCATGGAAATAACTCTCCAGCCAACTGTTGTCGTCGTATACGTGCGCTGACGTGTACAGCAAGATAAGGCATTCCATTAAAATGAATCGTTCGGTCACTTTGCTAGAGAAATCTTAACAGAATACAAATTACAAACGCTTGATTAGTGTCGTCAAGAAGTTATTGAGACAATGATGAACCGACGTAATAGCCGGCTGAAATTATTTTGTCGCGGAAAACAATGTTGAAGAAAATGGTAGCCGGTGGGTCTTTCTGTTGGGGACAATTTTACTCACGGATATATCGTTCGCTTCCTTAAAAATCCATCCGCTTGTGGACAGTGATAAAAGCTGTGCCTTTTGGGACGGTGTTTGAACAAAGTAAGTATAATTTAAGGCGAATCCGCCGAAACCTCAGAGGCATTCGTATCACTTAACGCTGAGCTTCTATTATTTGCCACGTTGACTTGTTTTATTTTCGCTTGATTTTGTCGTTATGACCTGCGAAGTACATTTATTCGCGAATTCGCGCGATTCATTTTATTGGATACCTGTCTCTTAGCACGACGAAAACAGAAACATTTCACACAGAAGCAGCTTTAATGAAATTTTTAAACAGCCATTGAAAACTATTTTCCACTGAAATCGAGCATATGCAGAAAATAAGCAGGCCAAACGACCGACTTTCAAGCGGCTTGTAAATGAAAAGTATAGTACAATCTTAAGGCCATTCAAAGTGCGCCTCTCTTTGATATTTTCAGGCGCACAAATTTGGCTACGAGCCAACACAAACGCCCAATCTTAGCAAAAACTCGACTGTAAAAGTATTTACAATCATTTTCGGTACAATCTCAAAGACCCGTCGTATAATTACATGCTTCTTAGCAAAATACCAAGGTACACATGTAAGCCGTCCTGCAGTATATGCGAAGCTTCCTTGGAATGCGAGATTCTTGTAGTACGTGGCAGTTTCGCTGACACAAATATTTTAGTCCGCCAGCAAATCACTGCACGAGCTCACCTTAGCATCCCCAGACTGCATAGTCACGTTATCGCGACAATTCTTTTGCGACGACTCTTTTTTTTTAGCTTTTTACATCGCGTTGAATTAATAATTAATGGATATTTTAGCTTCAAAATTGGAAGAAAAACGTGACTAGTGTTTATAAATCAGCGCCTGATTTTAGGTTTCAATAAATACGTACGTGTGTTGATTATCACGCGGTCACTCGTTTTCATACGTTTAAAGAGAAGAAGAGAGATGGATCTGTCAATATCAGAGAAAGTATCATCGACAGCATTGTGTATGGCTTTGACATCCAGTTGAACTTCTGACTGTGGCCTGGTTTCAATTCAAATTTGTTTGTTTTATCTCAACAGAGAACGATGGTGCAAGGCTACTCAGAAGCGTGTCTTTGTAAGCGATCCCTGTTCAGAAGCGAAATAACAAAGCGAATTTCAATTAAGTACTCCTTAAGAGTAATAAGTGAATTTGTCACCTTTGTGATGGCAAACTGAAACTTTTTAAAAACACTGCCTCCTAATTGCCTCGATTGCTCGATAATTTTCATTATTATTGCATAGTTATTCCGTTCGCTTGTTACGGACCAAAGAAATTCTGCACGCGTCGGATTCAATTGTTGAATATTTCTTTTCACCTCTGGCCGATCGAAATGGTTCTTAGTTTTAATTTTTTTTTCTTCGCAGCAAATACCAACTTGGAACTATCAAATTTAATTTCTTTCAATAAAATTTGATTGAATAATATTTTGCAGTTCAATTACTGGCGTTATTATGGCACAGTGTGACCAAGCAAGGGTAACATTAATAATGAATTTAATAGTTTTCAGACAGATCGCGTCTGAATTGGCGGGAGGTAGCAAATACCGAAAACGCTTGTAGGGTGTACTACTGAGGTCTGAAACAATCGTCGTATTGTTTCTGCTTGGGACAATAGCATGCCCTAACGGATATCTCGGTCTTTGGTTGCCCACACCTAACCGCTTTGTAGTTTATCTTACCTATCATCTGAATGAATAACGAGAAGCGGAAGAGAACTCCATAATAAGAAACGTTAGCGTTTCTTACTCAAATTTGAATATTTTATTCTTTTTTTTTGTTGCAGATTTTATACTTCAGATCAGATATTAAATTTTGAGTTTCAGAAATTCGACTTGAATGAATCGAAAAACATTTCAAAACAGGCCGTTTTTTTCATGCTTGATGTTTGTGTGAAAATGCAATGTAGATCGTAAGTTGGCAAGTTAATGGTCGACAGTGAAACCTATTCGGCAATTAAGTGATAAATAAATCTCAGGCGCTTATTCGATTAAACGGTTGGAATTTATGTCAATGAAAGGCGGTCTGATCTTTGGCCAAGCGAGAAAAGAATTTACGTTGTTCGTTTGCATAAACCTTCTGCAACGTTTGACGATTAATTGTTAGTAATAATGGAAGTAGCGAGAATAGAGGGATGAGATTTTGAGGCAATACTTGTATTGATGTCGCTTAATAAGCAGCCGGATATCAAGTTAATTTGCAACAGCGTCACCGTGTCAAACTAATATTCTCTTGTCAAAATGAGGGAAAGTTTTCGCCATGACAGAGCTGTACAGTTCGCACAATAGCTAGTTAAGGGACAATAGTCGGGGGAGAGAAAATTTGGTCGAATTTAATTATGAGGCACCTTGGGAAGTCGGCTAGAAGTCTGGCGAGACGAGGTAGCACCCTCGGGATGGATTGAATACGGACTAATTTTATCCGCAAATTTTCCTCAGCTGGAGCATGCGTTCTCTCCATCTGGTACGTCATTTCTTTTCGTTTGTTTCTCCCGGCGCAATTTTTTCATCTCATATTTTTCATTGACTTTCAGTCATTTCAGTTCACCATTTTTTATTTCTAATTGAAATTATTTTAATTTTTAATGAATTTCACCAACGTTATTTGATCACAAAACATACTCTGCGAAAGCTCAACCCGGGTGCATGCAAACTGTAAACAGAAACTGAGCTGATATTCTGCTTGCTGGCTGTTCTTTTGTTTACTCGCAATCAGCAGTTAACTTAGTTAACTGATTCATTGTAGGTCGATTAGGCCGCAAGTTTGTGTATCTAACTAAAAAATGCTTAACTTTAAGATATGAATGAAATAAGTTTTTTTTAAGATTATTTGTACAAGTTGAAACAGTAATCGCACGATTCTGCAAGTACCTAAAACTGGTCGCCGAGTCATACTGTGCTGATGTCGCACTGAACGTGATGCTTGTAGAAAGACACGAGAAATGAGCCCCTGCAACTGTCGACGGGAACTGAAACAGCTAGGGAAACTTCAAATCGCTCTATTATGGTTGCCAAGTCTGTAGTAATCTTGTTAGATATTTTAATAAGAGAGAACAGAATGCTGAAATATCTTTAGTCCAGTTTGTCGCTTTTCCCTCAGCTTTAACCGACCTAAATTCACTATAATTTTTAACATTTCTTGAAAGTACTTAAATTTTTGTTGCAAAGTTTCCGATTCAGCAGTCGTATCAAACTTAAAAATCACTCTTACAAAATACCTGATACAAAATTGAAAATTTAAGTCTTTTTTTTTATCACTAATATTCAAGTTGTTGCAATCGTTGATCTTTTTAATTTTCAAGAACTAAATTAAAATTGTATCGTTAATTCTTTGGAATTAATTTTTTGACAGTGAGACTTGCTGAACATTCTTCGTGATGATAGAACTATTTTTGAACGAAGGTGTCTTGATGTTTGTTGTTTTTAACTCACCCTACTCATACATCTTTCATTGTACAAAATTAGATGAGTCGACTTGCAGAGAGGAAGTACCTGAGGAAGGCCAAGAAAAATTTTCCATTTACAAGAAAATACGTTTGAATGAATTGAATCCTCGTAGATGGAAAACTGGCCAGCATCCACTTTTATTTGCTTTTATTGTCCAGAAAATGAGAATTTCACATTTTTTCTGTTTCGTTTTTGCTGTTATATCTTTTTCACCCTATTTAGTTATTTGCTAATGAACAAGATATATTTACACAAGTCGAACTATTTTATTTTTATCGCACTCGTGCACATTGGATATTTGATTATTCGGTTTATATAAAAATTGATAAATTAGGTATACTAATTTTAGATAAAAATAATGACTTGGTAAAAAATTATTTACATCATTTAAATCAATTAACTCGGATGTTCATGGAGTTATATTTCATTGAAATTTTGTTTTTAAAAAATCTGCAAACGAGTGAAATTGAAATCAATAAACCATATGACATTTATATTTTGCAATAAAGCCAAAAAAACGTTTTTATTCGTTTACTTAAAATGTGCAAATTCAACTCTTGCTTTGTGTAGGTGTTTATTCGCGGGAGCTCCTTTTATACGTCATAAAGGTTATAAAAATACGTCATGTCATCTGAGTGCGTTAAAATCTTATCTTTGATTATTATCTGTCGTCCGATGATATATCTCGTTTGTCGTGGAAGATGTAGGATTGTCAGTATCGTAAAAGAGGTCCATTGAAAGTTACGACGAAGCCAAAGAAATAAGCGCGAATCGACCGGTCCATTGTTCGATCCGTTTCGATTTGCGTCCGGCCGTTAAGGAGTGTCGAATGCTAAAAGCTTTCGACATCGAATCCCCCTGGCACGCGTATCGAATCACGATGGCAAAGTGAAACGCAATTTCTCTTTCCATTATGTCAGTTATATCCTTTTTATTTCCGTTATATGCATCCGTTTATATATTCATCGAATCCTATACTCTACCGCAAAATCCATACCAACAACATGGTTTATCAACTTAAGTCAAGCACTCCGCGTTTCGATCGTGACTTCAACTTTTCTGACACTCATGTACATACATTTCAACGCATGGGACATTACTCCAAATCAACATTTACCACCTCATAAATTTCGAACTTGAACGACGTACAAATCAGTAGATTTGAACGCAAGCGACAAATAAATTGGATCGGTTCTTATCTCGACTACGAATTCATTTACTACGAGCCACCCGATGAGGCAAGGAAGACATATTGATTCATTCAAAAAAGTAGATCTCGCTCTTTTCCTTGCTTAATACATTACTCTAAAAAATAATTGATAATCATTTCTGAATCTAGCTTCAGGCATTACCGTAAATTTGTCTGACTTTTGAGTAATCTGAGTAATTATTTTACGGATTTATGATTATTATCTGTGAGTTATTCGACTAACGTCAAGTGAGATACGGCACAATGTTTTTGACCTATGGCGGCGGTAGAAGATTGTGTAATTCCTTTTTCGAGAAAGTGGTATGAAAAAACTTCAAATATTGCAACGTAGCGTCCATCCATATAAGTGATTAATCGTTCATGCTCTGCTAACCGTCAGTTTTCAATTGACGAAGTTACACTTAAGCCAGCGGTCGAACTAAATCTACTAACGAGTGGCTTTCTTTAGCGAATCAAATCAACGTTTGACCAACTGGTTAACTGTGATTGCCCTTCTATGCGTTATTAGTTCTCAAATGGTTTCAATGTAACGCAAACAATATAAAACTGACGACGTTTGCCGACTCACTTCAAGAACATCGAAGGAAAATGTTTATTTTCTCATAATTACAACCAGACAAGTTTTCAATCTTCTTGACGTGAACAAACTTTTTTTAAAAGAAAGAAAAACTGGAAAGTTTTACATATTGGTTTGATAAGAAAAAAAAAACTTCCATTATTAACTTTAATGAAATACATCATTGGAGAATAAACAATTAAAAGATGAGTAACTTACATTCATCTGATATGAATGCTGAATTTGAAATCCTGAAAACTTTTCACTTATTTCCGTATTTACTATTTTTTTAATTAGAAAGAATACATAAAAAATCAACCCAATCATGCATTCGATTTAAACATCTTATTACAGTGTGTAGCATCGAGTATTTTCTAGCTTTATCTCGATTAATTGATTGACTATATCCTTTGACTGTTGACTGTAGCGGTAGTTGAGAACGTGGTTTCTTGACGAGAGTGAAACATTGTAGGACAGAAATGGTACATTACCAAAGCGAGGCATGTTGTTACAGCCGCTCTTAGTCAAGTCCTATGGCCAGTAATTTAGGCGGAAAAGCCTTGAACGACGAGTTTTCGTGGTCAGAACTGCAGACTAGGAGGAGAGTACTAGTTGACTGGATCGACCGGAGAGTGCTAAAGAGAACCAGACAGAGTTGGATGAGTCGGAAGGACAAGGATAACTAATGGACGTTTTATGGCATCAATTAAACGGCATTATAAAATATGAATAATTACTTATGATTACAAATACGTTACTATATTTAGATCACACTTCTGCCATGGCTGTCATCTCAAATTATTCATAATTTCATGTTTCGAGTATAAATAATATGAGGTATGTGAGTAGGCTGGACCTCTTAGATCACGAAAACTACATTTAGAGAATTGCAGTACTTTTCTAGTAATGCATGAAGAATGAAAATAATTTTATGTATCAACATTGATGCAAAATAACTTCGAAATTAAAAATGATGAACGTAGGATGTGCACTAATGGCGCATAACCTGGGTTATTAATTTAACTTCAATTATAACAGCGTCTGCGATTAACTGGCCAGAGGATTGTCGGTGCAGTTGTCTTGAAACACGGAGCTAATATCGGCGAATCCTGTACAAGTTGCATGGAATATTCAAGACAGTGAGTATAACAGGAAGACACTTAGTTTGAATGCCTCGCACGAATCCGGATCATCAGGGTTTTGCCGCAGCATCCTGTGCTTAATATAATGGCACAGTTATTCGGCCGGATGAATCGGTACAAATCGTTGACATTTATCGTTCTAAAAGTCGCGAATTTTACATCACGTCATATATAAGTAGCCCGCAGACTTGGAAGACTAGGGGCTCTCGTATGTCTAGTTGGAAATGAATTCCTATAAGTGACCATTTCAATGCGAGACCACGCATTCGTTTATAAAAAAGTCAAAGCAAAACGAGAGGCGACGTCACGAACTCGAAAGTGTTCTCAAACCACGATACGTTTCGTCGACGGAATTCGTATAGCGGCAGCTCGGTGACATGTCCGGAATCGGCGGGGAGTCGGTGCGCTCGTTGAAAACGCATTTGACGCTACTTCCATCCAGACCGGGCATGATAGGGGTGCCTGATTTTATACAATTCCCATTCACGGGACGTCCCGTGGATGTGCAGTCCTCGTCTCTATATTAACCTCAATGCGTGCTGCACAATTCCGATTAACTGAAATTCAGATGAAAAGCGTAATTCATTGGCCTAAAGACGTTATTGAACCAATACTCGTTTTCAAAGGTTTTGCAATTTCGCTGTTGCATGAAATTTTCATGTTTCAACTAACAGTGTTGTCTGTTAACAACAACGTCATTGTTTATTGATTTAGTGGAAAATATAATGGAAATCGTGATGGCTGACCAAAACATTATTTTACTACTGTTTGTAATAAAGACACATTTTAGGTATTCAGAAATTTTGTATTGCAACTGATATTTAATGGACAGTGAATATCAAATAATGTTGACATTGATCATTAATTAATTCTTTATGACATTTGGCAATCAAATGTACAACAGAGACACACGTTTTGTGTTACCTTCACCGTGTGTGTACCAGCGTGTGTGAGATTGCACGTTCATTTATTATAACGACTAAAAGCCGCACAACTATATAAACACTGATTTAATAATACTAATTGTTATTTATAAAATTAAAATATAACGTCTGAATTAAATAAGCCACTCCTCACTGTAAAATAACTTTTATGAAATTAAGAATGTTTTAAAACAATGAAAAAAATTGCACTTATCAATCATCGTCTATTCATATGTCAAATTTGTCAAATATATAAAAAAATGCTTGAATAAAATTTGTGTTAAGCGTTACTGAAAAATGGGATGACGCAAAACTTCAACAAACTGCAAATGCAATTTTTGCGACAAAAATTGAATCTTTTAAATCAAGCAAATATTATGTGAACGTTTATCGCGAATTCTGAGTAATTATATGAATCGAAAAAGTGCAATGTGGATACAACAGTGATATATTATTAAAATATACAACGGAAATGTCAGAGCGGATAGGCAACTCGATATTCCTTGGCTGAGTATTTGTCTCTCGAGGATTGACTATCGTTCCAGAACCACGAAACACGCATGACAGTCATCCGCAATGGCGTGACGACTCCGAATTTTCATTATCTGTCGACCTGAAACGCAAGATAAACCAAGTTTTACGCTCAACCAGCGCGAGAATGAAAATCTTCGCTTTGACTTGCACGCATCTCTCTTGAGATATTAATTTGTGGGATAATTTTACGCTATAAAGCGCGTCTCATAGATGAATGCAAACCGCGAACGCAAATCGCTCGTTCGAATTTACGCAACAATGTTTTTACAACGTATCTCGCTTTTGCACTGATTACACATCACTTGACAATATTGCTTTATGACTGCTTCAACAAAAATCTCATTTAGTTGACGGGTACATTTAAAATGACGAAGATTATGCAGCTTCATTATCATTCTAAATCAAATAAATTTTCCTTTGCTGGAACAAATTCGTATTAATGAATCCCAAAATATTTGTCTTTTGAAGTTATTGAGATGTAATAAACTGTAGTACATCATCCATCCGTTTTGAAAGTAGCTATCATTTTTCAATGTACTCTCCGATATCGTATAACCAATCTATAAACGTCTCGCAAATTTCTTATTTTATCTGAAACACATTACATGGGTAACTTACATTTTTATATAAGTATATCACAAATATAACATAAATGTGTCACGCAACGTCTCTTAAAAGTCATATGATTTTGAATGTTTTGTAATACATTCTGCAGTTTTTGTTGCAAATATTTAATGCTAAAGTATATATTTGCAGTTTTTTAATAAAAATAGATGTTATTTCATGATGACAATAATTTAATTACAAACAATTGCAGTAATTTTTTTCGCAGTGAAAATTAATAAATTGGTCAGTAAACCGGATATCATTTATTATGGAAACAAAAATAAAATACCTAATTGTATACAAATTATATATATTATTTTTCCAGTGTTTAAATCATTTTAATTTAATTATAGTTGTAAAAATAGAACTTTGTGAAAGAAAGTTGTATTACAGTTTTCTAAAGCAAATTGATCGGTTTGCAAAGCTTACTACACAGATTACTTACGTTGGCGCGTATCGCTTTATATACCGGATGATGAAATTTGTCAACTAATTACAAAGATATTGAATACTCATTAAGTATCAATGAATACAATATGAATGCAGTTAAAGAACTTTTTACATCCATCGTTATGGTAGGGAAATGTATCTGAATAATTCGTGATGATAATAATTTTTTATTCATTTGTTAAAATGATGCAGTATTTCCACGTTAACTGGGATATCTTATCTTCACTCACGCGGATAAAAATATAGTTCAAAATATATTTTACATATAATTTATATACTTAAAATATATTCGCATATATTCCACGTACATCACATCTATGAATTATTTATAAAGCGACAATATAAATATAATATAAAATAAATATAAATATTACCGAAGAAATATACAATATTTATACACTCCGCAAAACAATTATCGAACCACCTAAAAATGCCTATTTTTACTTCTGCGTAATTTTTTCATTTGTATGACAAAAAATGTACCAGCATAAAATTTGGAAAGGTGATAATCTGAGCTTTAATTTAGAAAAAAAATTATTCATTTTCCATGAATCTATTCAATGTAATAGACCAAATACTGAAAAAAGATACTTTTTTTAAAATATCTATAACTTTCAAAAGTTTCAATCTTTATAATGTTTTTTTTTCTTCGTAAATCATCAGGAGATCCTGAATTTTACATTTCCGCGGTAAGAAACACGTGTGTACAGGATATTGTTGTTGTTAGAGTGATTCAAAGTTTGCAAAATTTTTTTCATCAAAAAACTGGACAGCAGCGCGATCAGTTGTGATGTCAAAATTTTGTTTAACAAAGAATATCGAAGCTAAGGTTCCAAGCTTCAATTTGGTCTGAAAAAAATTTTTTTTTAATGGAATGGGTCAAAGTTTATGACAATTTGAGAAAAGCAAAATTTTAGGGGTGTGGATCGTTAATTGTTTTG